>JAVQJF010128352.1:0-66072 GCA_036023855.1 Gadopsis marmoratus
CACACACACACACACACACACACACACACACACACACACACACACACACACACACACACACACACACACACACACACACACACACACACACACACACACACACACACACACACACACAAAACCAACGTCTAGGCATCGTCACGAGGCTTGTGGACTCCAGCCCATCCCTGAAGATATTTGGAAGTTTTCTTAAAGATTAGGCTTCGAGGCTCCAGTTGGCTTTGTCTAAGGAGGGAATCAGTAAACAGAACAAAATGTCTGCAGCTGATCATGTTGTTTGAGTTAAATCCTGTGTGTTCAGCAGTCTCATTTATCAATCTCTTTGCCACCCCGATCGCGTGCTCCTCTAAGTGCCTTTCCACTCTACTGACTGCTGGACATGGTCACTGTCAAGAGACTAATCGTTTTTTAAGGAAGTAATTATATAGATAGCAGCTGCCTCTGCGCTGTCACTATAGAAGACTGTGATGTATATGAGTTGCATTCATACAGAAGATGTGCAATAAAAACAAACATCTGTCCGCCTACACCTGGCCAGGCTTTGGTTAGTTAATGGAATAACTGTTTATTTTCCCACCATGTTGTATGAATTGAAATTAATTGCAACTAAAATACATTTTTGAAAATGTTCAAGAGTGTGACATAATATGTGGTGTGTTTTTATGTACTTATGCACAATAAAGTGCTTCAGTATTCAGATCACGAATCAACATGTGAATATTAACAGTAGGCTATCCAGATGTGACAGACACATCTTCATACCAGCACTGACACAACAAGTAACACATGATTCAGAGAGTTTCTTGAAATTGTTTCTGTGGCTTCTGAGTTCTGTCTTAAACGGTTCTGACAGGTGGTGAGATGAAATGCCTGTCTTGTCAAATAAGCACCGACTGTGAGATCTTTTTTTTATACGTTTACCGCCAAGCAAGACTAGATGATTTATTTAGTTAGCTCTGGCATTGTAGCAAACATACTTTCCTATAAAATCAACATAGGCTGGGGGATAACATTTAGTATTCATGTAAATCCTGAAAAAGATATTTATATGTATCATGAAAAGACTTTTCCCCACTTTTAACTTAGATTTAGTGCTCATACCAAACCTATAATTTGTTCTTGCAATTACACAAGCAATTACACTTGTGTTGCTATTAGTGGACACATTCGTAATGCAAACAAGCATATTTCGGCAATGTGAAGTTTGAGATCATAGCTACAAAACCCAACATGGGGAACTACTGCAGATATCAATGCCTGTGGCCTCTGGAGATTGAGGCCTAATAGAGGATGGCATGGCACCTACAACAAAACACCAGGCAAGAATCCAAATAGTGCATTTCACAAAAGGTTAACACTACTATGTTTTAGTAATGACTTCCCATTTCCATATTTGTCCTGTTCCTGTATGTAGCTTGGGGGGTGAGGTGAGAGGATTGCAGCAGTGCAGGGGTTCGGGATGGGAGATCTGACAGTAGTGGGGAAGTCATTAATTGCATTTTTACATTATTGATGAATGTTTTTTTATCCCCTTTGGTAATCAAAACAGACACAGCTCAGCCTCATTCTAAGATCATTTAATATGAATGCGTATGAAGGAGTGTGTCTCCGTGTGCCCAAAATTTGACAGTTGACTTCTTTACACAAACATTTAAATCTTCCTTTGCAATGATCAAATGTAAAAAGTTCACCACTGGGGCCCTGTGCTTTTCACAGATGAGAGCAGGTTCACCCTGAACACATGTGACAGACATGAAAGGGTCTGGAGAAGCCGTGGAGAACGTTATGCTGCCTGTAACATCGTTCAGCATGACCGGTTGGTGGTGGGTCAGTGATGGTCTGGGGAGGCATATCCATGAAGGGACGCACAGACTGCAATGATATTTCAGCAAAATGGACTAGCCTACTGCATCATTTTTTCACTTTGATTTTCGGGGTGTCTTTGAATTCAGCCCTCTGTAGGTTGAAAGTTTTCATTTCCATCAAACAAAGTGGCATCCTTTCGTTCCTAACACATTACCCAGTCCATATCAGTATAGCTATCCAGCATGATTTCTTTCTTATTGAGATATGATGTGTTTTCAAAGTGTTCCTTAAATTTTTTTGAGCAGTATATATATTTTTACTGCGTGTGCGTGTGTGTCTTTATGGACACATCGTGTTGTATGTTTTTTTTTTATATTCAACGCTCCAACATGGTTGTACTCAACAGGACTGTAGAAGGCCACAAGAGCAGGAAACAGGGTCTGGCATATTTAGGTCCATGTAATGACATGAGAATACAGACTCATTCCTCAGAGAAGTTGAGTATCCAGTGGAGGAGAGCAACACATAGAGCCTGGAGTATACAGTCACACTTTTATTCTTCTTCTGTCTCTCTAATGGAGCTGCCAGTCGTCCATTTGTTCAGGTTTTCGTGGCCTGAGATGGAAAAGATAAAGTAAATTCCACCCTGGGGTTGAGAGGGGACAGTGGCACGGCAGGGAGAGAAGTTATGGAAGAATCACTGACTGGAGGGATAAAGCAAAGAGGTGTGCGCAAGGGTGAGAAGAGAGAGTGAGATTGCAAAGATGTGTGAGAAATTGCAGGATGTAGCCTTAGCTATATTTGTGCACAAGCTGGGGCTGGATGCACAGCTTGGAATCTCTGGCCAATAAATCCCAAAGGGGATTCTGCATGTGTGAACACAACAACAGGAAAACAGTCCTTCACACACTCTGTGGACATCCCTGCTGTTCACTGTTGCTTGTGGCGACACAAAGGCTAAAATAAGCAGATCAAGACGATCCCAGGCTTCTTCATGGTAGATCGTAAGACACACCTGTCAATAATTGAGTTAATGGGCTCTAATCTAATGGCGGGGGGGGATAACTTAGAGCCCAGATTGTACTTCATATACTTCTTGGGGCGTGCAAAATGATTTTGATGGACGCAGTTTTTTTTTTCCACCCACTCCTCCCTGATCTCTGACTCGCGAGGTCCTGAAGTGTCACTTCCATCTAAATGTTAATTTGAAGGCTGTTTCCTTAAGACTGGCATGGATGCTGATATGCTTTGAAGGTCTATTTGCATTAGACTACATGGAAACTGTGAGCTGTAGTATTGCTGAACCAAAACACATTCTTTTTTTCTTTTTTTTACCAGTGTTTCCAAAGAGCTCTTGAAAGTTTTTCTGCTCCCTTTTTGTCAAAAGGTTTGTGTCCCCTTTAATCTTCTCTCAGTGACAATAGTTGGCATTGAGGCCTAGAGAAAATAAGACTCTGTGATGCTGTTTAGGCTCTTGAATCGCTCTTTTTTTAGATTGGGGGGACTGTTCTGATGTGTCTCGCTGCAGTATTGCCTATTTTGTACTCATCAAGCTGATGTGAGAATACTCTAGAAGATACATATTTTGTAAATCACAGAAGCAATCAGGGTCTTTTATTTGCACTGTAGTTGATAAAAATGGGTGTAATCAGATGCTTGATTTGTATTTTCAACCGTAGAAATGTGTTTACTATCCTGAAAAGGCACAGTATTATACATCAGACAACCTTGGGGCATTGTAAGTTTGTTGAAGATTTTTGTTTGTTGCCAAAGGGCTTTGCTTTTTAATTTGACAGTCTATTATTAAACACGTTCATATCCCAGATATAAAGATAATTCATTTGCAGAGGGGTTTAGAATGCTGACATTTTTCTGCTATGGTAAGATGTGATGCTAAGTTTATTTCCTCTGCCATTTGGCCATTACTCTGCTGCCAACTTCCCAAACCTTTTGGCTACTACTGTTACAACTCACAGCTTTGTTTTTGCATTCAGTTTGAATATTGTCCGCTGGTATTTAACCCACTTTATTCCTGCAGAAATGAAATTGGAATATTTGCAGCCATATACATATTGTTCAATTAGGGACATAAATAAGTGCACAGAATGCAGATGTTAAAAACAACAGATGTGGGGTGGAGCCATAGACAGGACCTTGACACTGGTGGCAGTGGAGCAAAGGAGTGAAGCATTCACTTCAATAACAGAAAAGACACATAACAGTTGAGACAGGCTGTTAGGAAACATTTTCCAGTGAGCTGACTGGATAATCACTAAGATGCATAGATCTGAATTGGAATAATTAATTTTCCTTTTCTGCATGAACTTACACTGAAAACATTACGTTTATGTCTGAAATCAACACTAACAACCCTCAATATACAGTTCTCCCACTTACTTGCATTAAATAGCCATAGTTTTGTTGTAGAGGTGTTCAGTACATGTGAGGACAAATCTTTTACACAAAATATTCAAACTGACCTGACACTACTGAATCACTGAATCAATCATCACTGAAATTGATTGATTGAATTAGAGAGGCACAGGTGAGTTTGGATAAGTGAGAGATAGAGGCATGGTGGTGTTCCTGATCCATAGTTATAATAACTTCATTTAAAAGTGTACTAAAAGAATACAAATAGTTAGCTGCAGGCTTGCAACTTTACCAGCTGTCTGTTTTATATCTACAGAGTGAAGTTGTCAGTCTGGCCACTGAGCTGGAGGGCAGGAGGTCAGGCTCTTAATTGAAATTTTATGTTGAATCCATATTGGAGGTCTATTTCTGGAGTTCTGCCATTCTGCCGCAGCCATCACACCTGGATATTAGACTGACTGACTGTGCCTGGTCGTGACCTCTCTCTGCTGCTTATTTAATTCTGTCCTGCCTGCTCATAAAATTGTGTCAAGGGAAATTATGGAATCATGAGATCAAAGTATCCAACATAGTGACAGAGACAGAAACTGAACACCATGATACGGTTGCGGGTTGCATTATCCACCCGCTGACTGAATTTGAACACCTGATGTTTGGAACTTTGTGATTTATCGCTTTCTGCTGAGTGTGTGTGTGTTCTTCTGTCTCTGCATGACAGCATAAAGAGAGAGGCATAGACGCACACATAAACATGCAAACACCAAACAGACTGCACATGTTTTATTCAGCTGTAATGTGACAGATCCCTGTGAGACAATGTGGAAAATTTCCCATGGTGGTGCTGGAAATACAGGCCACATTGATCAGAGTTCTTTTTCTATAGCGATAGCCTCCGCCCTCATTTCCTAAAAGAGTTGGATTAATCCTTTGTTCTTCATTTACTGATACGGTCAGTATGTTCTATGTTAGATACATTATGACCTTTAAGAGGTTTAAGTGATCCACCACTGGCTGATGCCCACTGTACGATCATGATTGTTGAATTTAAGAACAGAATACATATTTACATTGCCGCAGATGACAGCGGACCAAAGGTGAGTCCAGCATAAAGGTAATTTCAGAGACAATAAAACTAGCCTGTGAATGACTGCTGGCATTTTTGTGCTCCACTTTGTCTCTTTTCACAGGAGACCAAGTCAATAAAACACATTATTCATGGAGCGCTCACCTCATTTGCCAGCCATATTACCTTCAAGAAACAGCTGTTATTGCTTTCATAGTATGAGGGGTCAGCTACTGATCAATTCTGACACATCGAGACAGTGTTTCTCTTGAAGGCAAGCTATTGACAGCACCGGCCCACGTTGTCAATGGAACACAAACAGAGGTCCCCTCACTGGAGTGACGTTAGTTATGTAGGTTTGATCTGAGGTAGTACATGCTTAAATATGATGGTTTTTAAAACGGAATACAAAATAACAGTTTTACAAGGTGTAGACACAATTTAAGCTGCACTAATCAATATTTTTCTGTAGTGTCAAAGGTGTCACTTGTAGTGATATACCAAGAAAAGTATCTACTGATCATATATATGTGACAAACTTTAGGAATCCAAAAACAACCTCAGACACTATTGAGCCTATTGATTTTACTGTAAGAAATTAAATTTGGCATTGAAAACAAAACCTTAACTGAAAAAGGAAACATCAATATTTATACACTATTGTATTAGCACTGAAACAAGCTTCATATAGTTGTCAAATGCTGCTAACTGTGTACGTAATTGTGCAACTGTTAGTTTCATATGTAATTGATTGCTTGCATGTGCTTGTCTGTGTAACTGTGCGTGCTCCCATTATATTATCTTTTCTGTTCAATGATTACTGCATATGTGCGGAGCTTTACTTTGTTGTCTTCCATGGAACCGCAGACGGACAGATAAAAGCTCCACCAACCCCACCCCCTCAAAAAAAACACACACACACACACACACTCACACAGAAACACACTCACACATACAGATGACTGATGGCCCTGGGCTCTCCTCTGCAAATGACAAGTGCCATCCATAACAGGCAGGCAGGGGCTGGTAAAGTGATTACGTTCATAACACACGGTATCCTGGTAAATATAGCTGGCACCACGTCTATCACACTAGACATGAGGGCAAATTGGTCAATCCATGTGAAATTATGGACTGTGTTTTAGGTTTGTCCTAAAAGAGGGTTGTCATCGACACGACAGATGGATGGACTGCACCTTTATTCCACCTCACTTACGGTTGAAACTGTGACTGTCTGAGCCAGAGGATGTCAGAGACGGCCAAGTACGATAACAAACTGATAAGATACTGGGAGGACGACACTTAAAGTCTATTGTGAGCACGGAGAGCACATTATAAACCCGTTATACATCACTATCTGATAATTACATGCATTATAATTCATTATAAATCTGGCATGACTGTATAATGAGATTTTTATCTGACAGTGCCATGTCCTGATTATAATGAATGCACTGATATTTGTTTATGATAATGCACCATCTAGAAAAACAGGGTCAAAGGCAGATGGACTCTCTGTTTGAAACATATTAATCCTTTTGGATGAGTATCACAGTAGGAAAGGCACAGGTTAATTACATTAATAACATTATTAGCTACAGCCTTGTGATAGCTTTTCCTGCTATCACATGTCAAAATGTCTGCTGTGAAAAAGACCCCCTATCTTTAACATTTAAAACCTCTACACACCCATGCCAGACCCACACACGTGATTTCACTTTCTTTGCCTAATTAGACCTCTTCTGAGGAATGTGTAGGTGTGTACAGACTGTTGATGTTCATCTGTTCATCTTTATCATTGTTTTTGCTGTGTCCGAATTCCATACATACTAGCCGCATTACTACGTAGTCATTGCCATTGCTGTTAGTATATACATAAATTTATGTACTTGATCTTTTAAAACTTACAAGAAACTGTGCAATACTTCAGCCAACTGACATCGATCAAACTGTGACTTTGGAACGCCAATCCAATTCAAGTCTCTCCAAAGATTTTGTACTGTTTATTCTTGAGCTTGAACATTTCTTAATGTTTTGCAACTGTGAGTGGCTCCTTCCCTTCCTTTGTGCATTGCATTGTGGGACATCAACAGCGCACTCAAAAGTCAAATATTTTTTGGTATGCACTCTGATTTTATTGCATAATTAAGTACTTAATTTGGTCACATTTTCAGTGTAAACACGCTGCATACTCAAAACCTCCTCAGAGTTCATGTGTACACAATTACTTTTTCCGTGGCGGACATTTTGACATGTCATTGCAGGAAAAGCACAGGTGCAAGTAATTACATTAATCTCAGGGTCCTGGTATTGTGCATGCTGGCCTACCAGGGCACAATGGAATATGCATGATTAATAATGATTGCTCAGTACCGGTAAGTGTCGTTTTCCTTTTTAAAAAGACAAAAGTTCTGTGAAAAAGGTCAATCCCCCGTATAGCCTTAGCAGAGGTCCAGGAAGAATAACTGAAAACACCTCTGTGGCAGTTGAACAGAATGGAAATGAGGAAGCTGGGAAATATATAATAATGACATTCACAAAGACAAAACTGTGAATTGGTGAACATAATAATGATTATTGTGTCTTTTGTTAACATGGCATCTGTGATTCCATTAAAATCTATGTAAATTACTGGAAAGTCAAACACTGATTAAGTAGAATTTATTTCAGCTGGGTGTAGCATGTCCGAATCCATGAACACAATGAGGAAACTGACTTTGAGGAAATCGTCCTTCAGACTGAGGTCTGCATTTTGCGACAAAAGTTGCTTTGTATTAGCAAAATATACATTATTCTGTTCTCTCACATTTGTTTCCTTTAAGATATTTAGGCACTCACTGTCCTCCCTGTCCTTTATCCCAAAACATAAACACCTTTCATAAATGTCAGTATTTTCAGTGTGTATGAAGACTCAATTAAGACTTAAGAAAAGGGAGACACAGGCGTCAGAGGACAGAAAGATAATAAGTGATGACTGTCACAACAGGATACTGTTGAATGACAACATTATTTGTTTCCTTCCGCCAGTTACTCATCATCTAATTAAAGGTGGCACCCTACCCTTTCACATTACATTCAGTGTCTGACCATCAAGCTTCAGTGACACTGTTTCCCCCGTCTCCCACTTGCCCCACCATGGTTTTTATCAACGTAATTTCCCAAAATGCTCCAGGGGTTTACATTGCATGTATTGTGGGGGATTTAAATAGAATATTCTTGGGAGGACATTTGTGACTCACTGTGCCTTTTGGGTAATCATGTCAGCGAGGAGCTGTACAATATGGACTGTAGTAGATCAGCTGGACAGGAGCTTGAATGCCAGAGGCGCGGTGTGTAAAAGAGATGCTTTCTTGTTCTTTGCTAATTGTAGATGAGAATTCATTGCATGTCAAAATATAAAGTAACAACTTTGAACTATGGGAGGTAGTGTCATCTGGTCCTGTGCTGTGTATTCTAAAGTGACCCTATAGTCCGTTTGCCTTGAATTTGTTTCATACCTGCCTCTCTAGATCGTCCAACCTGAAGAAGAAATCATTCCACTGCTGCCTACGACCTGGTGTGTCACATGCCTCCACACCTCTTTACCTTTTGTCTGTAGTATTTATGTATACAGTGTTCTGGTCTAGGCCTGGGTATTTGTTTGCTTCATCTGACTGCCTTTACGGATTTGACGGCTTTAGGTCTGCCAGTAGGCCAGAAGACAAATGTCACTGACAAAAGGAGGGGCTATCTTATCGCCACACTATAAAACATACAGGTTTGTTTTCTCATTAACATCGCATAAATATATACCTTTTTATTAATTTCAAGTTAAATCGATTTGGAATTTCAAGAATTTCTCTCCAGAGACCCATTATTTTGTCCATATCCCCATAGGTTTCCACATTGACAGAATTACTGGAAACAACTTAACTTGGCATTATCTCATAGTACAAAGAGGTGCTAACATGCTAACAGGAGTATGAGCCGCTGTGAAATTATGTCAAATGAATAAAAAACTGCCAAAATAGCAGATTTTGTTTATATTTAAAGAATAATTATTACAGGGGCGATCCCAGCTCCTCCTATCCCCTGGGCAAGACACTGAACCCCAAGTTGCCCCCGGTGGAGGCCGGCATAGCAACTGTGTACCCATTGGTGTGTGAATGTGGTGTGATTGTGAATGTTTGTCGGCCCTGTGATTGACTGGCGACCAGTCCAGGGTGTTCCCCTGCCTCTCGCCCAATGTCAACTGGGATTGGCTCCCACTGTGGATAAGCGGTATAGATGATGATGATGAATGAATGAATAATTATTATTATTTCAAGATTATATATATTTTTTGTTTAGTTCTGATTTACTGATTTTAATTGACAGCTTGGCAGTTGATTGGCAAATTGGCTATACACCTGGTAATTGGGGGTGTGGTATAATTAATAAAGGGAAGTTGGAAACACCAAAACATAGTTTTTTAACCATCTTGTCTCATCTCATAATTTTGGGAATCTGTTGGTATCATCTTCTATATATCTTCTATCATCTATTTTCCTTCTTTCACACTTTGAGAAATGACTTCACCTTAAAAGGGCCCTGTGGTGTTTTCTTGAAAACACACAAATGTTTTGTAAAACATAAAACATTTGCAAAGCAGGGTTTTAAGTATTTTAAATCCAATATTGTTTTAATCCGTGACTTTAGCATGCTTCTTCTTCCATCTTTGTTGGCAAATTGCAGCATATCTTGGTGAGTTACTGCCACATAGGTAGGTAGGACTGTGTATGCCGTCACAACTTGTGCCCGTGCACGTACATGTTTATAGAAAGTATGGACAGAGCTTGGATTCCTGTGACAGACATCTAATAAACGTAGTAATTAACAGTACATTTCATTCTTTTTGTAGTTATGTTCTCGCTCAAGGACAAAAATCTGTATAAGTGCACTGTGTGAATTTCCCCCCCACACATTTTATTGAAGTTCTTCATTCACTGCTTGAAAACAGTTAATTAGATTTACTCCTGCCATGGCCTGTGCTACGTCAATGCAGAAGGGCAATTTGCCTTGACCGCCTACTCCAGCATGAAGGACTGCAGACCATTCTCTCACAATTGTGGCTTTTGTCTCGAGCTGCTGCCATGCCAACACAACTGAGCCACCCAGCTGCTGTCAAATCAGCCCTCAAAGTGCCGAGACGTTACTTAGATGCCTTGTGAGAGCAACATATTGGGAAACCGTCACTTTAGAGCCCGTAATGACGATCTAAATGAACGTTGTGTGACTTGGTCCCCTTGTATCCAGAGATTACCTGAAGGAATGTGGCTATTTTGTGTGATCCTGAGTGGGAGTTTGGTTATTGCGTGGCTTGTTGATAATTGACTTAATTTCCCTGAAGAGGACAAGATATGAATCGGAAGACTGAGCCCTCTATCGCTTGCCTTCCTCAGATGTCTTGAGGTTTCCGCAGTGCAGCTACAGCCAAGGGACGACTGATAAATGTTTGTCACAGCAAGATGTTGCCTTTAGTCCAAATAGTAAGAAAATAGCAAGGCAAAGACCATGCATGAAACTGGGGTAGATTCAGTTGGACAGAATGAAGGAGGCGAAGTCAAGTCTGAGATGCTAATAAGAAGCAGTTGTTTTCGTCTAGATGATGAGTGTACACTGTTTGGAGAACATAAGCAGTCGTAGCACACCAAATAGCTGTACAAACATTGATAATGACATCCAACATACATTTGAAAAAAGAACAAAACAAGCTGGACTAAAAGAGCAAGTGCTACAGTTGGTCTCAACACAATTTTGCAACTAGCTAAGAAAATTACATTATAGACTCGTTTACGCCACTCTGTAGTTGAAATGCAGCACAGAGCATGGACTGTTTCACTCAGTGGTGTCTTTTTGCTGAGAAGATATAAAATGAGTGGCTTTCATGGCTCCCCCCCCCCCCCCCATAATCCGTAAAAGCTTTTAAAACTTCTTCCACTTAAATTAATGAAGTTTGAAGAGTAAAACTCACCTTTTCCATTTGAATAGTGACCCTTCTGTCCTTTTCTGCATTCACAATATACACTAATGTTCTGTAGATGATTCATTCCGCTTGGAAACAAGGTTTTTTTTAACTCCAGTGTCAATCTCTCTTCCAGCAGTCAAACACCTACATTACAATATTCTGTAAAAAGGTTCAGTTTGAGATGAAAATTCAGATGTTTTACATGAAATATCCTATAATGTGGAGTGTGTCAACAATGTGAAAATGTGTGGTAAACATGAGAATGAGAACATGAGAGGGTAGCTATCGGGGAAGAAAGAAAGGGAGACCAAAGAACATAGCATGGCCTCTCCTCTCCTCTCAGGTGCCGACTTCCATTTAGAGAAAAGTGCAGGTACGTATCTCGACCTCTTCAGATTCCATTTGAAGATCCCTGTCTGACTAGCTCACAATTTTATTGCCACATCTCAATGCATGGAGCTCTCAAGAAAAGAGCTGCTGGGTCTGCCTCTTATAGCTGTCTAGTGCCAAAGTAAGTCCATCATACTTTCAGGAATCATGAAATGAAATGAAAAAGCAAGTTGTGTTAAAGAGTATGAGAACAAACAGTATGAGGGTTCTTTCTGTCTTCTTTCCATCTTGTTCTAATAAAAGTAAACTATAATAATAATTAATGGTTTACATATCTGTCAAAATAAGATGCCATGGTGAAGGTATCATTCAACACTGAGAACCATAATTTTTGTACACAAGGATGACTGACACAATCACAGAAAAGGCAGTGTGATATTTATCAAACTGTAGATGTTATTTATGAGACTTTGTTACAAAATTTTCACAAGATAAAACTTTAAATTATCAAATAAAAGTGCTCATTTCTAAATAATATGCTGTATACAATGCAATTCTTTCCCCACATTAATAAAATGACACGTCACGTCACGTGGTCATGTTTCCAAATTCTCAATCATGCATGCTTGAGCTCCGAATACATATCTCAGCAGAGTTAAACTTTCTAAATACCTGCAGTACTTCATATAGCAACATAACATGAAAGTCCTGTCATCCACTCTGTGTAGTGACATTTGATATTTTTCTTTGTCTTTAAGGTGCTACAGAATCCTATGGGTCATTAAATTTTACAATGTCTGGAGAGAATGACAATAAGGAAAGTATAGCATAGCAACCATCTGTCCAATCTGCTAATGGCTTTTTCTCTGCCGCTATGTATTGTCCTTTTGTGTATGTTCGCAGAACTCTATATAATGTACTGCATACAGATTATTCAGAACCATGGGTGCTTATGCATACTCTTCACATCAGTCTTCATTATTACATCCAAAACACTGCAGTGTTTCTGCTATGCAGAATGAACAGCTCTTTTCGGCTGTACTGCATTGTTTCAAGTGGACCTGCTTCCCAGTCATGACAGTAGGACCATCTAGTGGCTGAGTTTTGTATTGTTATAGGATGTAGAGAACTGCTGGCAAGCTGTCACTGTGTTTAGAAATGCCTGAAAAAAGTCCCAGGAGAACAACATGAGGGTTGTCTTGTTACGGGAAATCAGCAACGCTCTCCAGACAGTACAATGCTGCTCTTCATCAGACAGTACAATGCAGCACCAGTAAGCTACTCCCCTCCTACTAACTGCATCTGCTGCTCACGAAGGAGCTTTTACAACGTCTCATAGCAGCTGAGAGAATGGCTCATTACGAAGTAACATTGCTTATGCTCATATTTCTGCTGCACTCATTTCAAAAACATGTCGCATGGTCAAATTATCAAATGGAACAAATGCTCAATTGTTTAAACTCATTAAAACGTGTTTTAAATTGTAGTAAAGATCCCAAAGTTTCCATACACTCAGTGTCCACTTTATACACCTATCAGGAACAACTGTTGTGCTATAAAGTTTACTTTTAAGGCCATTTCATAAAGGTGCTATAAATAAATGGTATGTTATAGAATTTATGCCATAGGTAGTGATGTTTTTATACTGGACTGCATTATATTGAGAGGTGTTTCGAATAGTTTTACCAATCCTGCATGTAAATAGGGAGGACAAAAAATTAGAAACACCACTCAATAAAATGTAGCATTATTATTTTTTACCTTTTAAGTTATACTTTAAGGCAATGATTCCCAATTGTTTTGGCTGGCGACCCCTAAAAATCGAGTTGTATCTGTCTATGAGTTGAGAGCTTCATAAATAACTTTCAAAGGCCTGAAGAGGAACTTTCTAGTATTTCACAAGACATTTCTAAATTATTAGAAAAAGGTGATTTTAAAGAAAGATTTGATATAAAACATTTTTCTATTTTTCTTTCCCATTAATCATCGTGTGACCTCTCAGATTTGTCTTCTGGTTGTTTGAAGAGGTCGGGGCCCCCAGGATGGGAAGCACACATTTAAGGGAAACAGGCTAAAATAACTTTGTTGTTGATAAAACATGAATATTAAGCATTTTTCTGAATTCACACTGCAGCGATGTTACAAATTTTAACAAGCCTTTCTTTTGTCTGAAAAACACAGAGACATGATTGTAGCAATGATGTCAACTTGGGACAAATCCTGGAATTTCTCCATAGACAGTTAAAAATAACTCAACTCCTAATTTATGACAGTATTTTGTGATTCACAGCTGAATGCCCTGCATTTACAGTACTTTAAAGTATTTTTGATGTAGCAATCTGAAGACTAAATCTATGAGTCAGTCACCAATGGACTCACCTAATGACATCACATCTGATTTGTTACTAAGTGTGTTTGCTGGAAGTGAACTAACAAGATGAAAATCTGTTTTAGGGTTCATTTTGTCTGGAAACATAATGTATTAGGGGCATTAGAGCGGCTGTCTGTACATTAATAGAGATACTGTATGAGATATTTCTAGTGTTTTTTTTATGAGTCAGAAATAATTTGATAGAAGGTGATTGATTAATGAAAACTCAGAAGACATTCGTTTCATTTAATGATTTATTGACATTTACTTTTTTCCCCACCATGGTTTCTCTTGATACCAATAGTATTTACCATAAAGTTTCTTTTTCATTTAAATTACATTTATAATGTTTTACTCACATACACATTTATTGTTTAATTTTCTTATTGCAATAAACAAGAGTAGCCAGAATGAGTCAGGTATTGCTACAATTCGCCATAAAAACTCGTTGTCCCCTCTGACAATGAAATTCAAAAATAACTTTATTGGCAAGACAAAATTACACCATAGCCTGTCCATCTCTCTGTGTTCTGTGAGAGGCTGAGGGCAGAATAAGGCTATGGCTAGTAGCCTAAACACAGCTAACATGAAATACCTGCCCAGAAAATAGGAATATAACATTTATTTCCAACATGTGAATAATGAGGATGAATCAGTGGAAATTACCACAGAATGAACATATCAAGGACAATATGAACATATCTGCGTTGCTGCTGCTGCGTGACTGACCTAACCGGGACAAGATTGCAGTACTTTGATTAGGTTGGGTCATTGACCAAGTCTCTGATATAATCCAGGATGATTGATCTGTCTTCCCAAACCAAACATGTGTAGGTTTTAGTCTCCATTGTGTTAGGCCACTTTATAACTCCAGGTTGCCTCTGTTTCTGATTGGTGGGAAGTGGGGAGAGAGCAGGTCCCAACACACACTAGAATACATATGGTACACACCAACAGGAAGGAGAGCACGGCTCCTGGAATCGTTTCTCACTCACAAAATGAGCTCTGCGAAGAAGGTTTTGTTCAGCAACAACAAAAAAATAAAAGAGCACAATGGTAGAAGCTGACACCAAGCCAGCTGTAATGGCATTGATAATGATCCTCACTTAAACTTAAACTTAAACACATTTCTCACACACACAGAAAATAAAATAATGCAACTCAGTAAATCCAACAAAGAAAATAAGCCTGTTGAACAAATCTAGCTTTAATCCCTTGATACCTGGCGCTGTACCCTGTTCCCCAAGCAGAGATTACCGTAGTAAAAAGGCCCTTTAATATGAAGGGTCGGTCCCTAAGCCCAGCTACACCTCTGCCTCTCTCTGTCCCTCTCTCTATCCCTTCCAGGGCTTGCACTCCACGTGGAAGAACAGAAAAGTCCGACAGCTGCCGTGCTCCCACTTTACACGTTACTCCAGACAACATGTCACAACATGTCACAATGATAACAAGTCACTCTGATAAAAATTGCTCATTGCATTGCAATATTCAGGCAAAGGTAAGACATTAGAGCTCATTGCTTCTCAATGAAAGGGCACAGTGTACATCTCATTCAGAAAAGGGTGATAGTTTCAAGCTGTCGAGCAAGATCGGTCTGCTGCTGCTTAGCTAGCTTTTGTGGCTCCCCGCTGACTCAGTTGGTCTGCCTCTATGTTCAGCCTGTCTGAGTCAACACTTGTGTAATTCACCATCTAATAATTCCACCCCTTTCTTCTTATCCCTTCATGGATGCAGTTATTAATATTTCCTACCTACAAAAATATTTTTATTGTGTTTTCTATGTAGTTTTTTAAATTTTTTTATGTGTGATATAAATGCAAACCAACAGTCCAAACCAAACCAAACAAAGTGCTCACCAATCTTTGTAAATGAAAACAAATCATGGTGTGTTTCATGGCTTTCAGTTGTAAGACAGGAAGTACCGATAGATGCCTTGAGCTGGACATCTCGGCCACCGCTCTGGGCGGCCTCTCTGGGCTACGTGCTCTGTTATCACCCCAGCTCAAAGTCATTTGTCCAAGAATGTATTTGGCTCTATGACTTGTTCCTTTTGAGCATTACTCTTCTATAGACTCATATGAACCTTTGGAGATGAGAAGGAGGAGGATGGGGCAGGAATGGAAGAGTTCAACCCAATGATGCAGAAGCCTGACCCTGCAGGAACTTATTGCTAGACTACATGCAGAAATGACATAAATACATCGATGCACAGGGTCGCACCTAAGTCATACCTCCTCTCCTACAGAGTTGATCAGCCAAATGAAGCCCGGGAAGATGTGAGAATGACAATATGTGAACAGAAGTCCCGCCAAATACATTTGAACTATGCTCTCTCCAGTACAGTGTGTCTCAGATTCTTGCCATCAAATGCAATCTAAGCAAAGGTAGGGATCATGTATTAAATACAGCAGTACAGTATGTACCATGACTTCTCCTGTTTCGCCCACCCTCTCTCCCCTTCAGTGACGCCCTTCTCTGACTGTTATGGAGGTTGGCAGATTTGCCCTGTAGCGACAGTCTTGTTGGTACAGTCTATTTTAAAACATAGATTCATTTGGGGCCTTTGCGTGTCTGCATGCTGCCTGGGGTCAATCCATCCACTGACCCATGCCAGCCCTCCTCTCACCTCACCCGCTCAGGAAATGACAGGGGAGCGCAATCCCCCACAGTCACTTTTCTGCTCTCTTAACCCCACCCAGCCATCAGACAAGTTCAGATGTGGCTACCACCTGCCTGACAGCTGAAATCATGTTGTTTCTAGCGAGGACCTAGTGTCACAAACTGAAGAGTTGCCGGCCTCTGGCGCAGAAGGGGACATGTGCAGTGCTGTGGAGGCCGCCACAGCTACATGGGGCTCATAGAGCAAGGACCGATGGAAGCAGCTACCCTACTGACATAACATTATTGTCTTGGTTTTTGAGGTGCATAGGATGAGAAGAACATGTTGAGCCATGATGACAGGAGAAAACCAACCTGGCCCAGAATAGTTTTGTAACACTACATGTGGTTTAATGTTTCTAGAAAGGTCTGCATGTGTTTCTTCTGTAGCTATCGAGGTGGCCATGACGCGGCCACAGTGCAAGGGAGAGGGGCCAGGGGAGGTGAGAGATGTACAAGGGAGTTCAATGCATAATGAAAAATTCTCCTCTGTTCATTCCATCTGCACTCAGAAGTCTTTGAAATGGAGGGAGAGTTTCAGATAAAGGGAAGAAAGAGAGACATATACTTCTACTCTTTTCCGCTGCTCCTTTCCCATCGCTTTTCTCTCAGTTCAATATTTAAATGGTTGGATTTGTTTTCCCCCTATCAATTGCTGTTTGTTGATCATGTTTGTATCTTCACAGTGTGCTTTTAGAATGGCTGTTCCTGACCGGCCACAGTCAGAGGGTGATGTGTCAGTAAGGGGAGAAGAGAATTGGCCCGTGGGTGGTGCGGATGGGCCCAGGGGCGGGTCTCAGGATGGCGTGGCTGAGAGGCGGGCCTTGCAATATGTGATGGTGTGGGTGGTGCGAAGGAGCTGCTGCACGCAGAGCCAGTTGGTTCGAGGAAGCTGCAGCGGCCATTGCTGCAGCAACAGCCAAGGGGCTGGGCAGAAGCCCTGCACTCAAAGCTTTGGTGAGATCCTTGGAGAAGGTCAAAGAAGACTAAAAACAGAACAGGGTGCACAAAAAGACACACAAGACAAGAGAGAAAGAGAGAGAGAGGGGGGGGGGTGTACAATGATTAGTTCCAGAAGGTTAACACATGGAGGGGAAACAGATATAGGCCTTCCTCTCAAGCCTCTTTTGATCTAACATAATGCAGAGGTTTCAGTTGAGTTGAGTTAATATTTTCAGGAGGAGGATCCAGCAAAAACATCTGGCAACATCTTTTGTATTTTGTATTGTGGGATCAATGCTCTAACCACTCCAAGGCCTTTCAAACCTTGTGTTTTCTCCCTTTATCTGATCTGTGGATTTAAGGTTTGCTGACTGTGTCACAGGAGGAGTCAGAATTCAGCTGTGCAACTTGAAAGGTTACCGTCAGATCAGCTCCCCTGTGCTTCTTGTGTCGGCTGAGGAGGGGGTTAGGCTTGCCCGCCATGCCGTCCCGGTGCCTTCGACTTGATATGTGCTGAAAGGAAAGAACACGGGAACACAAGTTATTCCCACTTTCCCTAAGAGAAACTAATTCCCATATTAAACCATCAAAAATAGTCAAGAAATTCAGCCATGTATATATTTGAAATCATATCTTGAGACTATCTTATCTTATTTCCAAAAAGCCAGTTAAGTTGTATGTAAAGTATTTTACAAATGACAAATTGACTCCTAATATTGTTGGATAAAAATACATACAATTTATCATTTCTTCCTCCTACCTGTTTGAGTTGCAGTTCAGAGTTGACCCGCACATTGCAGATCTCACAGTGGAAGGTTCGTTCCTGAGTATTGGGGTCCACTGGCCCCCCTCCCTGCTCTCCACTGGGCTTGGGGCCCAGGCGAGGGTACGCCTTGATGGGACCCAGCCCGCTCCGTGCTTCCAGAATAGTTTTGTGTTTGGTACCTGCAGACAAACACACACAAGCACAATCACGGTTCAACAATGCCATTAACCAAGATGAAATTACATATTTAGAAGCTAATAGAATGAAAAACACAGTGGAGATGAATCACTACATATAACATATGAGTCATGCAGCTTCCATTTGTCTGAAGTAAAATGAGTCTGGACAGCATTGCTCTGCATTACTCGAAACACTGATGGAGGAACAGTGACATTGACAAATATCAGGGCATGAAAGAAAAGAAAATGCACCACTGGCTGGATTCTAAATGACCACATATGTGCAACATACAGAGCATGTGGCTGTAGACAATTGTAGTGCTGAGTTTTTACCACTAGAGGGCTGCAGTCAGACAGCTGTGTAGCATCTAGAAGAGGAACTGAAAGCACTCTCTAATGTTAGTATTATAATAACTGGTTGATAATGTTTAAGTGGAGTGGATGAGATAAGGTCATACAGCGTGGACTGTAGTGAATTATATCACCACATCTGTCAACATCAATGGCAGTGCTGGACCACTGAGCTCTCACTGCCAAGATCAATAATTTTGACTGTAAATGTCAAAGTTTGGAAATTTAAGGCCGGTTTATTATCAGAGGCAGGTTTGTCTGGTCTTAGGATGGACTTGCAGTCAATCGGACATTTAACTGTACAACTGTACTTTTACTGTAACATTAAATATTTATGTGATAAAAAAGCACTATTTTAACTCACTGTTAACAGCTGCAGCACAGTGTTTTGTCATACTGGGAACAAATAAGGATATCTCAAATCAGATTCTGAGTCAGGCTCATGCTGTATAACACCTGAAATAGTCATGTTTCTGGATAAACCGCCAGTGTTTCTGTCAATCATTAATGCAGCTGAGCTTTGTATTTGAGTCTCTCTCTAAAATCCCTTTGAACAGAGTTAAGGTTACAGAAGAGAGAGAAGTCATCGCAGTGGGTTGGCTGGTGGGGAACATGGAGGCTGTGGGCTCCACTGGAGAGGAAATGGTTGGAATGACGGATTTCGCTTGTGGCCAGAAATGTGCTCTTGGGGTGTCTGTTTTGCCTTTGTTCTATTTTGGTCTGACAATGGATGGCCTAGTGGATTCGTTTTGTCTTTGTAAGGTTGACTCAGAGTGTAAACCAACACACAAGCAGACATGGCACATTTGAAAACACAAAAATCGGCAATGACTTGACTGCTGAAATAACATTACATACATAACATACTTCCTCTTTTTTTATGTCTTTTCTGCTGCCATTCTGCGCCAAGCACGCTGCTCATGTCGTGATGTCTGCGCGACATCTGCTTTTATTTTTGAGCCCTGCTAACATGCACAGTTTTGAGTTGGAGAACGAGTGAGAGTGATTGCTTCCAGATCGTTTCCCTCATAGAGTTTCAATTGTTTCTCTTTGTCATCCAGGGGTTGAACTTTGAAGCCAACTGGCCGACAGCAGGCTCTGACCTCTGCGTGTGTGATTTCTTTTTACATGTGAGTGTGCATCGTAAACATAGTTTGTTAGTAGGCAGTAGTGTTGTTAGACTGATAAACAATTAATCAGCGCATGAGAAAGAATGAATTCCAAAAGCCTTCCAGAGGTTAATCTAACACTAATGGCGGCAGTGATTGCACTTGTATTGATTAATACTTTACCCAACATTAAGAGATATGTGTTGCATGCTTTCATGTCTGGCTGAGCCACCTACTCCAAACTTTACTCAAGACAAGTTACAGTTACACCGAGTCAGTCCCTCATTGCGTGTTGTGTATCTGTAGTTTTTCTTTATGTGTAGGAGAGTGTATAACTACCAAGAACAAAGAGTGGAGGTCAGCATATACAAAATGTCCTCAGAGGAAAACAAGGTTTAGAGCAGGCAGCGGGCACCTGAGAGGCATTTGGAGTGTCGTCATGTGTGAAAGCTGTCTGACAGAATGTTGAATCTGGTATTGTGGTGAGCTCATCCACATAACATTCTACTTTTCTTTATTCCCCTGCTTAAATCCCTCATGCAGTGGTTACCCGTCATAACCATCATCCTCTGCAACTTTTTCAAGTGGAAGGCTTCAGGCTACGGGGAGCAGTTTTTATGCTGCATGCTGCAAGACAAGACAAATCATGAATGTTTGAGTGGGGAAGAGTCTTCTTTTAAATAATGATGCCTTGTGTGGGTGAAGAAAGTGGAGTGTGTTAGCAGTGTGCGGACTGAGAGAGCTGGCACACATGAGCGAGGCACCTTGACAGAGCTCCTGAAACCGAGAGATGAAACAGTGCTTAGTTACATTGGTCAAGCCAGATCAGTTATCTGCTGATCAGTACCCTCTGCTGGGTCGCAGTCAAGTCATTAAGTGAGTAGCACAGTCAGGGTGGTCAAGTAATAGACTGTATGTTTGTGTATCTTCGTGCAACTGTTTAGGAGCACACAAGTAAAATAAATTACGGCATTAAAATATCAATCATAATAACTAGCAATTATTACTTTTTGTGTGTGAGTGTAAAATGCAAAAATGATACAGACATAAAATATGTAAAAATGTATGCAAGATATATATAACATGTTGTTAATTTAAGAGGGACTGTTAAAGTGTTATTACATAACCAGAGAATGTCACCAAATCCTCAGTTACAATATCACATTCTTTATGAAGTAAATATTTCCAAGGCAAAACTTAAAACATTTCACATCATTCCAAATTAGTCACATGTAATTTTCAAAGTTGTGAACTAAAACAGGGGTTTTCTCTGAACCCACTAATTGTGATTACATTATCTAGAAGTGTATCACATTAAAAATCACTGCAAATGCATTTCTTACACTTTTACAGTATTTTTTTATTCCATTTTAGAAATAGTACATATGCTAATATATTCTACTAATATATTTAGAGGTTTTTACATGGGTGTTTCTTTGCAAAATTCCTCTGACACACAAGATGTGATACAGCAGTGTGGTTTGAGTAAACAGAGAAGAATCCAACCATAGCTGAAAATATGAGGGAGAAAGTTACACCTCCAGAAACTCTTTCTTCATCAACAGGTGATCCAAAGAGAACATGGTTTGATTGCCAGCTACATGCTCGAGAGTGCAGAAGCACTACAGCAATTTCAGAGTTTCAGAGCTCACAGATTAACCCACCTTTGTTGTGAGCCTCCAGCTGTGACAAGGAATTGACAGCCACCTTGCACAATGAGCAGTACAGCAGCTTCTTGGCCTTGTCCTCTTCTGACTCTGGATTGGATGGGCTGTTTGAGACCGAGGTGCCGGCGGCTCCTGAAACCAGGGATCCAGATCCGGGATGCTCTGAGCTTGCGCTGCCACTGCCGCATCCTGGGGAGGAGGAGGAAGGGGGGAGCAGGGGAGGAGTGGGGATGGGCAGGAGGGGGCACACTGAGGGCACGGGGGAGTCCATGGGCGGGGTAGGTGGGGTGGTAAGAGGGGGAAGGGGCCCCGGGGCCAGCAGGGGCCCATTTAACTGTGACAGAGGCCGCATTTCATCTACAAAAACAAAGAGAGAAACAAAGAAAGAAATGTCAAATGCAGTGCAGAGAACAATCAAATAACTATAGTGTTGTCCAAAAAACTCAAGTGTTTTACTATTGACTTCATTGTCTTTGAGCGCAATGAAGTGAAGTTAAGTGACGCAAAGTCCCCCTGAACAAAACTCTCAGCTATATCAAACCACATGGCTAACCACTCCCAGTTGAACGCGGACGGCGCGGTCTGCTGCGTAGACCAGACAGACCAACATAAAGCACTTGCAGTCACATGTCTTACTGTATGTCCCATATGTGTAAAGGGATGGGCATGTGTTGAAAATGCTTCTATACTTTTTCAGCCTTTAGCCAATCTTTTACTGATGTGGTCTCATCGTATTGAAAGGGAGAAATAGGAAAGAAGTACCTCTGCCTGCTCTTGTTTTGACTCTTTCCCACACACCTGTTTTTTTTGGCAGGGGGTTTGAAGTAAAATGGCACTTGCTTTGTCACAGGACAAGAAAATATCATTAAGTGAGCCCCCCTCCCGCTTTCTGTTCACTTTTCCCTTGTTACTTGAGATTGTATGGTGGTTACTCTTTCTTTTGTCATCACAGAGCATGATATATTTCCAGACACATGTTTCTGGTCAGCCACTCCCATATGCAATGCCTTTGGAATTCACTAAGCAATGGGTGTTGGCTGAAAAAAGACCCCCTGAATTTGGTTGGGGTATACAGCAGGGACCAGCAGGCCCTTCTCCAAACTCCACAGGATGTATCGCCGAGTGCAGGCAAGGGAAAAGCCCCACAGGATTATGGTATTAAAGAGATAACATGGAGTATTTCTGGGGAGAAAACAAATATTGACTTTAACGGAACTCAATTTTCTTTTAAGTATTCACACTTGCTTTGTCATTTTGTCACATAGTGTCCACGGGGGCTGTGATATATTCATGTTTTTGTTCCACCCTGTGAATCTTATGTGACTATATGATAATTTGCATATTGTATAACTACAGAGTTGCTACCCCATTGCACATTGCGTCATCGCTGATAAAGATGCCATTGTGAGTGCTTTCCATTCCACTGCTTTCCAAGATCAAAATTCCCACTCTTTCCATATTGGAAGTTTCCAACTGCAAAGCTGCTGGCAGCACAGAGAGTTTGTCAAACAGATGTTTTGTTATAAAGAAAAAAAAAGAGTATTTCTTACTCTAACTCTAAATGGCATTTAGGAGTCCATAAACCAGGCCTGGATCTAAGTGAAGTGTGAGGGTAAGTGCTCTTCAGAGAGGTTTGTGACTCATAATGTCATTATGTTGCCACATCGCTGACTGAGCTGGTTAAGTTGATTTCAGAGCTTGTACCTGCAAGTGCAGGAAGGCAGAATGATGAAGCTAAAGTAGCTCTCTACGGTGTTGTTGTTGAATTCTGCCCGCACACAAGCAAATACACATGCTCATGACTTCATCACAGTGCCGAGAAACAAACCCAGAATCCACAGTGTCCATAACATGTGGTTTGAGTTCAAATCAAGTGAGGAGGAATAGAGGTGGTTAGCCAAATAGTAATGAGGGATTTCAAGATCCATGATGGCCTGGAGGTCCGCCATACCAAACTATCACACCCAGTCACTGTTTCACCTCATACCACAGTGAATGTCTCCTACACTCATCCCCCTTAGAATAAGTTAAGCTTGAGGCTATACCCTCAGGGCCTCCACAGCCACATTAATTCACTATCTGCCTCAGCAACCCAAAATTACAAATCTCGCTGGGCAGCAAAGTCTTTCTTTTTGTCATATTTACTGACTAAAATGAAAAGCCTGAAAGATTCATTCTACATTTGCTATTCCTTTCAGAGTAGCAGGGACAAATTGGTATATTTTTCTTGCCCTGAGAATTCCACTGTCAGAGTTACTTGATTCTCCAGAAACTGGGGCTACGCTGTCAGTCTAATTAAACATGGAAAAGGCAGTTAACTGACCTTCTTCCCTGCTAACTGACCTCATAGTCCAACAGACTATGACTGCTTTACACTCTACCCTGGTGTGTCTGCATAGCCTTACTCCACTTCAGGAAATTAAAGCTAAGTATAGCATGCAGTCCGTGGGGAGAGGTTTTGTTGATGAAGCCGTGCGATTTAATATAGACTAATTCAAGTACAATATAAGTGTGACATTTTCTCCAGTCCACGATAGCTTCTCGGAAATGTAGATAATATCTGATTGTGGAATTAGTGTGGAAGGCAGCATATTAAGGAGTGTCTATGCAAGCAAATGTTCCTTATTCTACATAGAATGTAAGTGTTCCCATAAGGTCGAGAACCACACAACGAGTAAGCATTTGGTACAGAGTTATTGCCGTAATCAGTAGTGTGTGTAGGTGGAACATTATGCGTGTTGGATACGCTTTGTTTGTTTTAAACGTCAAATGAAAGCAGTGCAATTCAAACCATGGTAAACAGTTTACAGAGGCTTACATTATTGTGAGCATGAAAGTCATCAAGTCAACAAACTGCTGTTCCAGTCAAAGTACCAGGGGGCTTACCACAGCACTGGCTTACTGACTGTGTGGGCATGATAGTTTGTAGGTGGGTATGTTTCTATATGCGTGTACGTGTGTGCTGGTGTGCTTGAGAGATCAGCGGTAAGGGTTACATAAGAAGGAGGACTCCGTATTCCCCCCTCCCCACGCCCTCAATGATTAACAAGCTTTGAAACCCAATGCTGGCCCTAAGAGAGCTGAGCCTCATTCATAATGCAGATGGGTGCCTTTTTCCCTGTCTGGCCTGCATCCGAACTCTGAGTCACACACACACATTCACACACATGCAAATGATGTTTATTAGATACTGATGTTGATTATTTAAGGTAGATTTCATGAAATAGTTCACTTCAGAGAAAAAGAAACTGGTGAACTCCCTGAAAATTAAGTGCCAAGACCAACAACAAATATAGACAGGACAAGAAAAGGATATCAGCTCTGTATAACCTCATAGCCATGCAACCCTAGCCCTCACACAAAAGTCATCTGTTTAATTGACCTTGGGTGTGTGCATGCCTGCCAGTGTTTGTGTGGACTAAACAGTGCTATAATATCAGGGTGGTTTTAAGAGGGCCCTTCATTAGAGTGGGAGTGTCAGGCAGCAGAGGGATAAAGAGGAGGGGAAGGAGGGAGGGAAGAGCAGAGTTTCTCTCCAAGTAAACAGCTGCCTCGCCATCACCCGCAGGCCCAGCCAAACTCTCAGCCCACCAGACCAAATCCCCCAGAGCCAAGGGCCTAATCTTTGGGGGGCAACTCTGACCACAATCCCTTTGAGGGCTATAAACCCCGTGACCTGTTCTGATAGCCATAAGGTTAAGGAACCAACAGCATTTCAACATCGTACCATTGCTGACCTTTTACTGTTTTAGCCTACAGCAAGGCCTTAACGTGTTCTGCTTACAGCCATCACTGTTGACTGCATTTGATATGTTCATTAGGAATGACGTGGTATAGATGATAAGGCCATCATACCAATGCTGGACTGTACTTCTACTGTATGACATCTGAATGTCTCAGAAGACTGTGACATTGTGTAAAATCCCAAATCAACAAACAGACCATTCAAAGGAAAAATCACTCAACATCAACAACAAATACTGCTCTATGTTGTGAGGGATTTGGACTGTGGGAAATCTTCTCCTCATCCTTCCATCTGTGTGCTTGCATGGGCCTGACCATATTGTTTGTGTATGTGTGTATATGTGTGTGCATGCATTACGTGTATAGCCTAAGTGTCTTTATCAGAATCTGAGTAACTGCCCCAGAGTGACCCCTGTTAGTCTCCACAGGCCAAACCAGATTGTCCGTCCTCTAGACGCTGCTTTCCAAACTTGAGGCCATGCATAACTGCCTGTCCTTAGATCTGTCCCCTAACATGGAGCAGAGGGACAGAATCACACTGAGGACATCCACACACGCATACACACACACACACACACACACACACAGGCAAGTGAGCATGCAAACAGGCCAGGGAGAGACAAGGTTCCGGGGTCACGAGAAAGAGGCTTGGATGGAAAAAGGCATTCTTTCACATGTTGCTACTTTCAGATCTCCCGTTTTGGCTCCTTGGAGTGCGCCCGGGAAGTCTCACTAATGGCGACTGGCCTGGAGCTGATCTCAAATCAGAATGAACATGAAAAGTACTGGCCCTCGTGCTACTCTGGGATTTGTTATTTTTATGGATAGAAAAAGAGTCAAAGACAATAAAATGCCGGGGCCTTTGCTCTGTAGGTTGCTACGTTTTGGCCTTTATTGGACATGAGCTTCATCTTTTAATTCATCTTGTTTGCTCTGTGCCCTCCCATCAATAAGGTGGAAATGTCTGGTAAACAGTCAGGTACAGAAAGATTTTTTGGAAATGTCAACAAAACATGGCCGGGCTATCCATTGCCTCGTGTGTTATCCAAGGACAAAGTGGCGACACTGAGGTAATGGAAAATTCAGTGTAGAGAAAGGAGAAGGGCAGTGGCATGTAGAAGCCAGCCTCTGAATTATAGCTTGAAATAGGAAGATGAGTAAGACAGCGAGAGAGAAGAACACTGAGACAGCAGAGACACAGCTAAATAGGAACTGCTAAAGAAAGGGCTTGGAATGCCTCGTCCATGCCCTGCATCCTGACCAACTAACAACTTAATCTACCAACAGTGAATTACTTTTCATTAAAGTCAGATAAGCTGCTGTCTGTGTCCTTTCAGATGCTGGCTCAGGTTCTGGCCCATCAGACTCTTCCACAATGGTGTTATCTTTATTTTCAATATTTTTTCTCAAGCGACATTGTCTATTTTGATTCTGACGCAAATTGTGTTGCACTTCTCAGTGACTCACTCAGGAGTGTGCAAACACACACAAGCATATGCACACCACAGTGGGGTTCCTTGAAAAGATGCCAAGAAAGTGCCATCCTGCCATGTGAACTCACCTGCTCACAGTCTAAATGGATGGACACCAAATCCAGTTTTTACATTGCTCAGCTAATCAATGCATTGCTGTGGTTAGACTGGACTGACACAGAGGACTGTCTGTGGTACAGTAATGATGCTTCCACTTTGATCAGTCTGTCACAGAAAACAGGACACCTGATGCCTGGTTTTTACTTTTTTTAGTCTACGCCTCTCTGTCCTGATCAGCGGTTGGACAGACAAGATCAATCAGAGGCCAGCCCCCCTTGGCATCACAATTGAACATTTAATTATTCGTTTGAGCCACTATCTTCATAATGTATGTCCTAGCCAAGTAAGCAATATATCCAGTTGTAAATGTATTTTTTCTTTTACCAGAAACTACAGCAGAGTCAGTCAGTGGCAGATGCAATGAACATACTGAATGTTAGGTCAGGTTTGTGCCAGCATTGCAATTTAGACTTCTCAATCTTATTGGAAAATGGGGACAAACTCCTTCTGCTTTGAGTTTAATTTTCCTATCAACCTGCTTCACTTGAGTCATCTGGTTATCGTCTGTTTTCTACAAGCATTTTCCCAGAACTTACTAACTGTAGCTGAGTTCAGACTGACATGGACTGCTTGGAAGTTAAGGCTCAATTTGATTTTTTAATGTGGTTTAATGTGTCACAGAAAGGAAGTTTTTGTTGCACCTGTGTCCCACTTTTAGATCAACTCCCTCATTCAAATACAGTTTAACTATTAAATAGTTCAAACATAACAAAGCAGACTGGTAAACTTTGTAAAGTCCTTGCTCCTAAAACGTTTGTTCAGCTCATCTTTCAGGAAAGAAACATCTCTGAATGTGAGTGAATATGTGAGACACTACTGTCAGTGCAAATAGTTCCTGTGGTCTGGCTGTATTGTTGACCATATGCTCTGCTGCAACCACATCAGGCCACACACAGAGCTGAGATGCTCACAAGAAAAACAATACAATGCAAAGCCACTGTGATCCCATGCCTTTGTTATTCTTGCATATTTTCCATTTCATTTTGCAGCAGAATGATAAGCCTCTGAACAGCCTGCGTGGATTGAAGTGATTATTTCTACAACAAAACTCACGCAATCACTTATTATTTTTCCAGTCCTGTTACTGTTTTCTGCTTTCTCACCCGCTTTGCTGGGCTCGCTGTCTGGGGCAATACCAGTGGCTCCGGGCGGAGATGGGGAGGAGGTGGGGGGCACAGTATGGGGCTTGTCCCCCTCCTGAGGACGACTCTTAGAGGTCTCGATGCCTTTGATTCTCCTGGCATGGCGATTTCCTTTATAATGAGCTTCTGCCTGGCTCTATAGGAGAACACGGAAAAGAACATACCAACAGGTGAATAAAACATTGCAGGTTGGATTAGACTCACTTTGACACCCGCGCACACCTGCATGCCTGTCATCATGATAGCATGTTATTCAATATACTCTGGCGGCAGGAGCCACAGACAGCAGGCAGGCAGTGGATAGATAGATGGATGACAAGCAGGGGAACAATAAGATGCAATGGTGCAGTGATGGACACATTCAAGACCTAGACCTGTCTGCCCCCCTTGTCCCTTGGCCATTGTTGGGAAAATAGTAGAATATTTTTCTAACAGTCATCATATTGGCAGGTTTTCAAATTAACAATATATTATCATGCAGTATATTCAGGGGATACATATGTTTGCCTACACTGGACATATTGCTCAACTCAAAGTTGTGACATACATCCTCAGCAGCGTAAACCTCTATCCTGACAGTAACTCAAAGTCAGTGGGATGCCACACTATCTGCCTGGAGGACCTGCACTGATGCTACACACATACATTTTCATAGTGGGAATCAATCCTACAACATAAATTGTTAACGCATTCAGCTGCTCACTGAATAGGGTCAGGCTTTTGTAAATATTTATATAGTTAACAGTTCCCAAAGCACTTTTGCTGATTGGGCTCATTCACCCCGACAGCAATGTAGCAAAGCGGAAATGTGTCTTGCCCAAGCACACTTCAACAGGATCGAACCACCAACCCTGGGATTAAAGGATGACCCTTCTACCTTCTGAGGCACAGCCGCCCAGTTTGGAGAAGCCGAGACTTAATTGCTTGCTTGTGGATAGGTCAGCATCTAAATATACATGCTACCAGGCAGCAAACACCCTGTAGTGTCTCATAAAAAGATCAAATGGGGGTGCAAACTCTGAGTCTGGAGGTTTTCAGCGACTGAAGATCATCTGGCATTCCAGCAAAGAAAAAAGAGATGGTGCAGAGATCTATTACAGAAGCTAGTGCGGCTAATCTCCTGATGAAGGACTTGCTACTAGCTAATGTGTTTGTTCAGAGAGTAAAGAACAGAGGTGAGTCAAGAGACTACCGGGACATCAGGGGAGTCTGTTTCTAGTCCGTGTATGTTTGTGTGTCTGCACAGATGTATGTGAGTCAGGGACAGCATGGCAGATGAGATGCAGGGTTGCTGTACTGAGCTGTTGCCACCGTTCTAGCTTCACAGTATGGAGACTGAAACAAAAACACACACACACACATATACACAAACATGCACATAGGTGGGCGGGGGGTATTCATGTAACCCTATTTGCCATCTGTGTTCTTTATCGCCCCTCTATCATGATTTAAATGTCCCTCAATTAAAAATACAAATAGGCTCCTTGCTGATCCAGACACAGCTCCCTGCAATTTCAACAAGTATGTCGACTGAGCAGATGTGCCACACCATGTGCTGTGCTGGCCAAATAACCTTCACAGGACCAATGATGAAGATGATTATTAAGTGGCTGGATTAAAGTTACTTGCCAGGGAGAGACATGGTCTTGAAGAGCAGCTGACAGCTGCTATAGGTGTTGAAAGGCTTGGAGAATCTGTCTGTCACTTAGGACATTACACTGACCACAGGCTCAGGAGTGGGGATAGACTGGCTTGGCAAAGGATGCAGGGGGCAATGAGTAGTGTTTGTGAGCCTGGTTGTATGTGTTTGCTGCATGTGTGTTTGCTGTGTGATGGCATCCAGGATATCAGTTGGCACGGTAAACCAGGGCAGTGTCTGTAGTGATTTGAAAGATCACATGCTTCTTGTATATAGTGATGACAAACTGGGCTCTCTAGATATAGACGGCCCTCTATAACTGGGGGTCTTAAGGAGCTGCTTTAGCAAAACGTCCGGATCAAGGTGAAGTAGCCACAGAGGCTCTCTTAACCTCTCCCACCAAGCTAAGGGGATCAACTGCCAGACATGTGAGTATCAGTGTGAGGTCCTAGATGGAGGGGAAGGGAAAAATAATGAAGGGAATCTGAAGAAGGAACTGTTCCTAGCCAAGGAATTACAAGACAAGAAAGGTGAAATAAAGAGCAGGACTGACAATGGGAATGAAATCTCAGAGACCGGAAAAGCTGCACCTGCAAGCCTGCAATGCCTGTGTTTCATTATGCAGAGGGCTCAAACTGAACATGAGCATAGCAGCATGATTATCATTCTGAGGAGAAAGCTGTGATGTTACAGCATATCACAGCAGCTACAGCTGCAGCTCCAGATGAGACAAAGAGAAAGAAAAAAAGGAGAGGAAGTTACAAATGAGAGAAAATAGCACATAGACTGGGACAATAAACAAGCAGGAAACAGAGTGAGGGGGAGTGAAAACACAAGGGGGAGAGTAAAGAAGAGAAATGAAGAAAATAAAGGATGTGAATCAGCCTAGTCTTGCTGCAGTAGCTGTAACGTTGGTCAATGCAGCGCGACGGAGCCTGTGATGTCACTAATGCAGCACACTGCCAAGGTTACTCTGCATAAACCACCGTTTAACACCTCACACCACCACACGACGCAGGGACAGCGTGGCACAAACCCTCCCCCGAATCCTTTCCTCCTCTCCTATCCTTCCCCTCCAAGTCTCTTTTCTCCCACTTTCCCAAGATGCACTGGGTCTGCCAGAGCCAGACACTAATCCATGCCCTTGACGAATGCATCTTATAATAAGTAGTGGCAGGCAATTTTAGGCATTTCCACACTGTAAATAATGCAGCATGAGAGAGGGACACAGACAGAAGGGGGGGGGCTGTGAGAGAGACAGGCAGAGAAAGAGAGAGACACAGGGAAGAAGATCAAGTGGGACAAATGAATGATAAAATGATGCATGAAATGAGGGGAGCACAGGGTGGGAGCAGGAATGCAGAACTGGATCCTTTGAAGACAAATACATTGATCATGACATTGCATGGTAAGCCCCCAACACTTTCTTTGACCTATGCAACCCAATCAACTCGCAGATGGCCGATAAAGATAGAGAAATGTCAACATCAAGGGCAAAATAATCTTCTCTTTTTCTTCCTCAAGACAGAGCCCCAAACTGGGAAAATGAGGTGGGGAATGCAGCACAGGAGTCTTCAAAGTGTTTCCCGCTGTATTATTTTCATCCATGAAATATTCATCCTGACATGACATTATGTAAACGAGGACTGTGTGGGTGGGGAGTCATTCTATGGCAATGTGGAGGACAGTTTTTCTCCAGCTGAGCTCTGTTGGACAGCACAAACTGAACACAGCCTGCTGCAAGTTTGACATTACTGATATACTGCAGTGTGTGCTTTTGTTTTCTTGTGAACACTGGAAGTGAATGAGACAGTGAAATCAGTGGATATTTGTATGTCAGCTATCTGTCAGGAGCCAGGACATAAGCCAGGGCTGCTTCCATTTTTTCCCGGGTTCCCTCATTCGAATTGGGGTCTAAGGACAGAGGGTGTTGTATGTGCAGGAGTATCCAGGAGATACTATGGGCAGATATCACTCTCAGGTTCATGTCAGAAAATGACAAATATCCGAAATGATTCTTTGAGAGGTGAAGTGTAGCCTACTGCTATAAACAGTATTTATCCCCCTACTCTGCACATGCTTTCCAATCAAAAATGTTTTGCATAAAGTGATTGCTTTGGTTTAATATTAGGTTAGATATGATGGGACAAATACAGTAGATTCTGGACACATCAGGTGCTTGTAAGTCTGCTGTATGTCTTTTCCTTTTAACTGTCATTATTAAAACTACATTTCAAATAAGTTCACTATTTAAATTATTTAAAATCTTCACAGATTTACTATAAATCCTAACTTTATCCAACAGGACATATATTTACTAAAGAAGATTCTATTCGCTAGCTGTGGGGCTTAAAGTATTTCGTCATATAAACATATCTGTCTAGATGTTTCCTGTGCCTGTGAAGATATACAGCAGAGACCTCTGCAAAGAGTAGGCTCAAGATTACAGCCCTGCAGCTCCCTGGCCACATGGAAACCATGATTGTAGACCTGAATAGTATATATAGCACCGGTCCACTCCTTAATGTTATGTATTGTGGAAGAATGTACGCCCTGGCCCTGCACCAGTCTGCACCACTGAATAGGGAGAATCACAGCCAAATTATACACCGCACGCATGACATTTGGCACTGAAGTTGTCATGCGTCTATCCTATTTGTCTACAGCAAGAAGAAAAGACTGAGGATATGTTGGCACCACAACACATCGAATACTTCCATATGATTTTTGTTATTGTTCATTTGTCATCAGTCATGTATGCAAGTTGCCCATGGGTATAATGTGTCATTAAACTCCCATTATGAGTTTAGATATAAACTACACCATATGGACAAACAGATGAAACTGCTGTTAAAATTAATTGATATAATTATGCAAAAGGGGGAACATAAAAAAACTACTTGCTGTAGTTCATTCTTAAGAGATTCTTACTTCTTGACATGCTAATGTGAATTTCCACATTCATGATCTTAATCAAGCTGTGCCAGTGTTGATGTGCAAGAGAACATCTATTTGAAACTCCAAAATCTCTCTCTCTGCTTCTGCAGCAGCTCTTGAGGCTTTGTGATTATTGTTTCTGCTAACTCTACACTGTATCTGAAACAAATTAAATTCCAACGAGGTCGCAACTGCCAAAACACAGCCCAAACAAATCTGCCACATCCTCTGTGTCAATATCTGCTCTCGGGAGAGCAAACAACCCTCCTCCAACACATTCCTGAACAGAATGTGTAGGAGGTGAAAGGTGTGTGTGTACAGACACCAAGATAAAGCATATTTAATGCCACGTGGCACATGATGAGACATCATGAGATATGGAGGGAGAGCAATAGTGTGTATGTGTTGTTTTTTTAATGTTCCTGTACCTCTGAGTTGAAGCGGATCTGGCAGACATTACATGAGATGACTGGCCGCTTGGTCTTGATCAGTGGAACTCCAAAGGTGTGGTTGATCACGGCCTTCTGCACCGGGTCCATCTGACAGAGGAAATGACAGCAGAGGAGGCAGAGAGAGGGAGAGAACAGTAGAAATCTGTGAGCTATAATTAATACTCAGTTACAACTACTACATTTCTCTGTTCCAGATGTCCCAGTGCTACAAGTCAACAGTCCATCATAATGATGTAAGGAGTGAATAACCTACGCCCTCTAACCTCTGCCTGTGGAGTAGAGAGGCCTACAGTTTTTCTGCCCAAGATGCTAAAGGTAATAGTCCAAATGACCACTTGCAGGGGTAGATACACAAACGAGAATTTTTAAAGTGTCTATCCGGTTGTTTACCGTATGCTTGTGTTGATGTTCAACAAACAGTGGCCAACACTGTTGACAGCGTGTTGCTACAACTGAGACACCTGTTGCATCTTACCCAAGATCAGGCTTCTGATCCTGACTAGGTTATAGCTGTCCCTTTGCTAATTGTTTCAGCTGGGACGTCTATCATCTACGTGGTGTTAAGCACCTCATATAAATTTATCTTGACTCGCTTTGCAGCTCACCAACGTGTTGTGGCTAAGCCACCCACTTAAACTCTGTCCCAGACACAAAAGACCCTGCCTGTACTGATCTAAAAGGGCTCCATTCCAATTATTTATCTATATTTCAAGCTGAATTTATCCAGAGATCAGTGTTAATTGACCTTAGCATTAGTCTGGAGTCAATGGCTGGTGTGGATTTCCACAACAGACAGTTGTCTGGCACTATGTCTACAGCTAAAGCTAAATTTATAAGATGATGTGGCACTATATGGGTACGCAAAAGGAAAGAAGAGAAACAAAAGTCCTGGCCTGGAGAACAAAATGGATGTGATGCTGTGTGTTTTGAATTCATAAGGCAGTGAGGGAATGTTCCAGAGAGACCTCCAAGTCTGATGCAAGCCTGTTGGTTTGGAGAGCCCAACAGACTCTAAATGACTCAATTTGGCTCATCACTACATTTAATTTGGCTAATCACCAAGCTTTGCCTTAAGCTATCTTGCACCGAGAGCCATAGTCTCATCTAATACACAAACGGCTCAAGACTGTGAGGAGCGACAGAGAGAACAGAGCGGATGAAATGAATGCTCTCATAACTCAAGCACAAACAATTTGAATTTCTGCACGGTGCTTGTTACTTGGCAACTCAAAAGAAACAGGATAAACAGAGAATAAAAAGAAATGGGGACGAGGCCCGAGACATTTAGCTGGTTGACGGGGCGGTACAGGAACACGCCATCTGGAAGAGCGAATGAGTGAGAGAGTGGGAGAAGAAGATGAATTGGGACAGATAGGCAGGGAAAGGACAGGGGGTGGGGGGGGAGGCCCAGGCCAGACATCCTCACATCGCACATTCTTATCTCATTTGGCTCTTTCCCATACCCCACGTTCCATGACTCCCTTTATTTCTCTCCCCAGAAACAGCCTACAGTAGTCTCAACTGCTGCTGTTGCTGTGAATTCAGAAGGATAGAAGGGGGAGGGGCAGATATTGAGCAATGACATTGGTGGATGATAACTGTCTGAGAAACTGCGTGAATAGCTCAGCAGAGACTATGCATTAGCCAGCCGAAGACAACAAAACAGCCAACTCAGCTTTGTTCTCAAATCTTTCAAACTCCTGCCCAGCGTTACCCCAATTCCCACATTGCAAGCAAACATAACTGAAGAGTTAAATCCTGTATGTAGGTATACAAGCTGTGACCCATCACATCACTCATCTGAGGAAAGTTTACAAGAGCTGATCAGGCTTGGTGGAGTAACTGTACACATGAGTCATGGGCTTCTCCCCAGCCAGTCAGTGCTGTACTTGGGGCGTGGGTCAGCTATGATCCATCCAGTTGATTCAGCTGTTAAAAACACCGTCCAGCTGCCAACAAGCCTTTTTGGACGGCTGCTCACATGGCCTCTTACCCAAATGCTCTCTAAAACATGTCCTCGTGAAATAGGAGCAGAGCAATATGGTGTAACTGAAGAGGGATTTTCTAAAACTCACTCAGTCGCTTTGGACAATTTTGAGTAAATCAGCAATTGCATTTCAGCATGGCTGTGTTTCCTGCTTTAATCGCTTATGATTAAATCCATTTAATCTCTAAAATCTAATGAGCAAAAAAGTGCATATATAGTCATCATGACTGGTAAAAGTAAACTGAGTGAGTTTTGGAAACTTTCATGTCAGTTTGAGTACGGAGCTGTTTGAGTGTGTTGAGAGCTCTGGCAGATGTAAGTAAACCACACAGACCACTAACTTTAGCATCACTCAGCGGGCATGTCAGCGGCTCCAAAGGGCCTTAAAACCCAAAAGCCCTAATGCCTTTTGTTAACACAGAGCTTCTCCTGTGGAGAAACAAACCCAAAGAGCAACCAAGCATCTCCCTGCACAACGGCGTGCACCTGAACTCTCCAACATCCTCTTTTTGTGGTCTTTATTTTTCTTTCACTCTCACTTCTCCCCTCACTCTATTTTTCAGGCTTTCATCCATTCTTTGTTTCTGCTCTCTTCGTCTATTGTGTTTGCTCAATTTCCTGCAACAAAATGTTTGGAAGGGTTGAATTCCAGCCACTGCTCTGTGACTCTCGGTGGGAGCACTCTGGCAGTCATGGTGCAGTCTGCACTGTGCCAGATAAAAACAGCCTTTGAAGCTCTAAGTGCTACAGTACTTTTTAGTTGTGCCCAGTTTAAGACACGGTTGGGTGGGGGGAATAAACTGCAAAAAGCGCCTAGCATTCAGGTACTCACCTTCCTCTCCTCTGTCTCTGTAGAAGCTTGGAGCAGCATTGGTCCTCCTGTGTGTGTGCTGCTGGCCGAGGTGTGTGTTTTGGTCTCAGCATGTGCAAGACTGAGAGTGCGTGGTGGACCTTCCTCACTCATTCAGCCTCCTAGTTGGTTGCCAATGCTGAATACAAACTAACTCACAAAAAAGGAAAAAATAGGGCTTGTGCCTAGTGATGCATGGCAAGCTAAGATTTCTTTGCTTTTTCCTCTCGTGGCACAGTCTCTGATTCTCTTTGAAATGCTGTAAGAGAAGAAGTCAGCGTGTGCTGTAATTTGTTTCCCAAATCTCTCCCTTAGCCTCTTTTTTTTTTTTACTGACACATCACCTTACAAGTGCCCGTCCCTTTTGTTCAGCCTCCCTCTCCTCTCCTCTCCTCAGCTGCTTTCTCTCTCTCTGCCTCACGCTTCCCTGTTGTGCGATTTCCTCACTCTGCTTTCTCGTTTTCTCCTCCCCTTCCTCTCTCTCTCTCTCTCTCTCTCTCTCTCTCTCCTTTCTTCATGCATACTCGTTCTATCTAGATGCAGCCAGGATTGTGTGTCCCACTCTCCCCCTGCTCGACTGTCCCCCTCTGAGTTCACACCATCTATCAAATGTCATCATCAGCCACTGGAGCTTTTGCCAGACCCAAAAATTCCCAACCTGACCACACATGAACTCACACTCCCAGACAATCCTCTTCCTCTCTGGTTTCTTGCTAACGGTGATTTGAAGACATATGTAACGCCTTTCAGCCAGATATCGGTACACATGAGATCTGATAAATCCCCACGAGAAACTGGACACACTCGAAATGGTTACCATTTTGACTGATAAGCCTGAGTCTGAATCCTGTAGAGGCAACAGGTTTGACGATGAGCGATGGGGTCTGAGAGTTTTTCAGGAAGCGAGTGAAAAAAAGAAAAAGAGATGAAAGGGGGTCGGACAGCAGGTGAGATTCAACACGTCTGCACGTGGCGTTGCATGATCAGACACATTCATCGAAAATGCCTGACTTTGCAGCCTAAGTCCACGTCGGGGCAAGCAGCTCGACTCAGAGGTGTGTGAGCGTGTGTCTATATCAGGACCAGCTGCTGCAAATAAATAATTCAGCCTCGTCACTCTCTAGAGGCACATTGGGCGAGACAGGTAGGTAGAGGACAAATCACATTAGAGGACTATTAAAGCTGTATATGGCTTGTGGAGAGGCCATTCCTCTACTTTGGGGCTAATAACCCTCAATGAGAGCCTCATTAAGGCTGCACAAACTCAGCACAGATCACTTATTAAGAGAGAGCGATAGAATAACTAGCTGCCAGCTCATGTCTCAGTGTTATTGCCGCTATAATACTGTGTCTTCATTGAAGAATTGTGGATATCCATATTCATCAAATTGTTAGCGCAGATAAACTCCAGGACATCTAAGGCACTGGAAATGGCAACCTTTAATGTGAAATATATGGGAGAGATGAGACCCGAGCAAAGCGATTCTCTTGATTGTTTAAACATTCTTCTGCCTAAAAGTCCGACAAGCCATAAAATATAATCAGTGATGTCAACAGAGCTGCCAGCACTAACTCTATTACTCTAGGACTTCCTGTTTAAACTTACTACACATCACTGATTTAAACATAACAACTCGGGGAAAGCTGAGGGCCATGACGTCCTCCGAAGAAAAACATCAAGACAGAGGCTTCATTAGCAGCAAACAAAGCTGTATCTTTTATTTTTGCAGCTCAAAAATGCATTCTAAAGCTATGCTATACATGCCACAAATCAAACAACTGAGACTGTCCACTATACTGTACCTCAGGCATCACATGCTCTTCCAGACCTTTCAGTCAAAGACCGACTGTACTATCAGGGTGAGTGTGCAGCAAATGCATTAACATACTGCCCATGTACTGTATATGTGCAAGTATGCGGTGGGGCTGTAAGGTCAGAAGCTACAACTATGGCCCCATCTCCTGGCCACAGGACTGTAAAACACCACTCGCGGCTGGGTCACCAGCAGCAACAGCCATTAACATTCACAGCATCCATGTGGACCTTCAGACGCAGTTAACATTCTGATGAGGAGGATGGGGAGCAGAGGGGTGGTACAGAATGAGGGAGAGAGAGATTCAGAGGGTTCCAGAGGCAGCGAGACAGAGTGAAGACAGAGCAAGCAAGAATGATTTCAGGGCTGTGCTAGCAGACGCAAGAGTGGAAACTGAGTGCCTGCATCATTTCAGTATCTCTATTAATCCATGTCTGCTTGGCGCACTGCAGTTTTATCATCAGGGAGAATGTTATGGCCCATGGAGAGCTATTAAAATTACTGTATTGTTAAAGTGTGTTTAACAGTGTCTGGACTTATGTTACTATCCCTGTGGTACCATACGTGGTCAAAACACGTGCCAGAAAGCTCCTATTGGTGACAGGAGATTGCTATGTCGCCCCTGCAGCCAAATATTCCAGGCTGACACATGCAGAGAATAACACTGTTGCAGATATGTTCAAATAATAACATTACCTCACGTACAGTAGATAGCAAGTTAACTGATTTTACATATTGCTGACGAGATATGTGTTGACATTCCCTAATGACGTCTGGAGGAGCAGGCGGCATTTTATGCTGAGTTGGTGAAATGTTAAATGTCTCTACGGTCTAATAGAAATCATAAGCTGTCAGTCCGGGCCTGGGGAAACAGGAAGATCCCTCTCTGTTAAAATAAATACCTCATCAAACAAATTGTGGTGTTTGAAGTGCACGGCTATAAAGATGGCCTTAGAACTGCTCTTTAATTCTGTGCTTTGAATAAAGGAATGGCACAGACTGCGCGTAATATAATATAATACAGTCTCAGGAATACCCTGCTGCTCTTATGGTGAGGCCGGTCAAGCACAACATGCAATTTTAAACAATTTAAGGCTAGTTAAAGCATTAGAAAAATATATTTCACACATGGCAGTAATAACATTAAAACACATGTGAAAGCAGTAAATACTAAGACATCACCCAGTTTTCCTTGTCCCTGTGTTTTCCATAATGCACTGGCTCAGTTAAAAGACTGCAGTATCTGTGTGTTTCTTTGTGTCTGCATCAACTCTCACCGTGTTGAAGTTGTGGAAGAGGCTCATGCTATGCGGAGGAGGAGCGGTCTCCATGGGGAACTGCAGGAAGGGCTTCATGTCCAGGTGGGGCTGGAGCATCGTGGGGGTCCGTAAGAACGTTGGTATTGCCGCCCCTGCCCGGTTTATGCCTCCTATACACAGAAAGAGACAGAGATAGATGAATATACATGACATCTTCTTAAAATCATGTATAAAAGGAAATTTTGAAATAAACGTCTTTGGTGTGGAACCTTATGTGGAACCCCAGTGGAACCTCTAAACTACGAAAAAAAGCGCAATTTGGGCTGTTAAGGATGCTTGAATGATTTGTGCACTGCTGCGCACAAATGCTGTGATACTGAGGGTTTTGCAGGCCGTGTAGAATTCACATCACCAAAGCTTTTCATTACACTAAGAAATCCGCATCAAATGAAGCAGGAATGCCTCAGAGAAGAAAGGAATGCCACAGAGGCGGTTGGGGGATTCCTCTTATCCACCTGCATTCCAGTCTCCTCTCCTCTCCTCTTCTCCTGGGAGATATCTGCAGCTTGATGATAATGAGTTTCATCTCAGCGTGTGTTGCTTTCTGTCATCCTGACACACACACTGGAGTTGGATCACTTGGTTGTGTCTAATTATGTAATGAATGAATCATAGACTCTGATTCCTCTACTCACGTCTGACACATGCTCCCTGGCTTTGACTCTATCCGACATGCTGTTTGAGTAGAGTTGAGTTGAAAAGCGCAGTCACTTATGCACATCACTGCCCTACATACACACACACACACACACACACATACACACCTGTGCACTATGTCATTGTTTAATTCTCCTATAAAAGCTTGCAAGGCTGTCATAATGATACACGGCTCCCTATTCTCGTCAGTGCTCCCATCTGCCTTCTCTTCCTCTCCTCCTTATCCCCCACCCCCCCGTCTCCTCTTTAACCTCTGTCAAGGCTGATAGTGATGGGGCCCACACAGCAAAAGTCAGCCTCAGCAAGCTCTTAGATTAAGCCTCTTAATATCCGCAACTGGATTTCTGTTGCTTTCAAATTCTCCCGAGACTTAAAGCTCTGCTGCTCTCCTTTTTGGGATTGCTCTAAGCTACTCTCTCGCTCCGTTACTTGCTGTCCCCTTGCTCTGATACCCACTGCTACTCGTTTCTAACAGCCTCCACACTTTCACATGGTAATTTGTGCATTATTTGACACCTCTGCATTTTCATCAAGCTTTATGTCAGCTGCATGTGAAAATAATATGTCTGCCGCATGGAGGAATATGGTTTTAGCAGATGCAGTCTGCAAAGTTTGCATTAGAGAGAGCGGGAGGGAAAGACATAGAGAGATTGACTTTGTCAGACTGAGTAAAAGTGCTGTCTCAGCTGAAGCCCAGCTGCCTTCTGCTGCGCATCTGTGGGCCTCAAGGTGGAGAGGCCTGCATCATTACCTCTAGTTGAACATGTAAGTTTCTACCACTGAATAAACCTTAAATATGCACATGCATACACATATATGAATGCACAAACCCATTCTCACACACACACAGCTATTCTTGCACCACAAGAAACAAGTTTGTGGCCTTGTGCCTGTTGGCTCTCTAGCTGGTGGATTGTACTCGTCTCATTGCAGGCTGACTCAGCACTCTTAAACTCTTAAATTTGTGTTACGTTTCAGCATATGTATTGAAAAGTAACGTATGTGGGTGTTTTTCCAAATCAGAATGTCACGTTCTTTTTATGGAAGCACACATTTCTCAGAAGTACAAAACATGTTAAGCTGAGCTCCTCCTAGATGCCGTTTGTTATGATGCGAGAGGATGGGAGGTCCTTTAGCCGCTCTCTCCTCCACCTCTAACTTGATGACTGATGAAGGCAGCTCCTCCTTTGGGGCTGCACCACTAACAACATGACTAATACACTGCCTCTTGACTGCATTTCTCATGACACTATATCACATGTTGATACATGGCCTACATTTGTGTCTGTGGCTCTTTGTGCAAATATGTGTGTGTGTGTGTGTGTGTGTGTGTGTTTTGCTTGGAAGGAGTGACACTCTGTTAGCTGCACAGTAGTAATGTTTGCAGGTCCCCAGTGAGCCTGCACTTGAACATGTAGACTGTTACTGGCAGCAGGTCAGCCAGCCTCTGGCAGGCAGACAAACAGAGCGATTGGCTGACCTGGGAACAGAATGTGTCTCTGCAGCAGCAGGAGGAGCTGAAATCTGAAGAAGTGAATGGAGCTGAGGACCAGAAAGAAAAGAGTGGAGAAGCCATTCTTGGAGCAAAGACAGAGTTTCTCCCACCTGAGACGCTGTGTGCGTGTGTGTGTGTGTGTGTGTGTGTGTGTGTGTGTGGAGGCATGCGTGTGTTTGCCAGTGTGCATAAATCAGAGTGTGGCTGCTTTCTTCTCCCACTGTTTAATTACTGCATTAATTTAAACCTCTCTTTGGGGACCTCCTCGCAGTGTAAATCAAACAAATCACTGTATGGTGCAGGAGTGTGCCTGTGTGAACCGCAGACATTTTTTGTGCATATATGTGTTTGTGCAGTGAATGTTTGTATGTGGTCCCACCAGGCTCTACTGTGCACATTGCCAAAATCTTGGATAGGAGCCAGAGCTAATTCAATTATAATTTGTAAGTGTTTCCTATTTAAAACAAAAAACAAATACAGTTTAGTAACAAAAGGACCAGACATGACACTATAAAACCACAGCCAATGTTCACACTGCATACTGTACACTACACATAAAGTGATGAATGGATTCATTGATTAATCGACAGGTTAACTATTATTAACTATAGCGACAATGGATTAAAAAGCAAAACTAGCTTCTGAAATGTGAGGATTTACTGTTTTTCTCTGCTTAATATTATGGCTTATTATATATTTTTGCACTGTAAACTGTTGGCTGAACACATCAAGCACTTTGGAAACATAACATTTGGCTTCAACAAATTGTGATGGACATTTTACATTATTTCCTGGCATTTTATGGACTAGGTGATGTCTAATTAACTGATGAATTGGAAAAAAATATGGACGGAAATCATCAACAATCCATAATTAAAATAACTGTAAGCTGTAGAAGTAAGCAAGGACAAAATATGTCTTTACTCTGTGTATTCGCTCTCTCTGTTCTCCCTGGCTTTTGGAGCTTGATCTGTGTGAACGTCTGTGTGAGACAGTGACAGACAGGTCAGTCTGGAAGAGCTGAGAGGACTCAGACATTTGGATGCTGTTAAACGCTCTGACATGCCAAGAATCCTACCAGGCTCGCAGGGGCCATAATCAGAGCTCTTAAATGGCCTGCAGGACAACGCCAGAGAGCTCGGTGTTGCAGCCAGTGGCTTCTTTGAAATGTGTGTGTTTGCGTGAGATTTAATGGTTCTGACTTTGTGAGGACCATTTTGGGTTTTTGACATTTTTGTCCAGTATTTGATCTAGCTTTAGATTATGGTTAGGATAACGGTTCGGGTTAGGCATTGGTCGTTGTGGATAGAGAGGGAAACCAAAGACAAAACAGGCTGTCTGCAGGTGGAGGCAAAGGGGAAAGAGTTAAAGATGAAACTGGTGCAGTATAGACAGAGAGTGTGTGTGTGTGGTGGGGGGGGGGTTAAAATTAGAGAGCAGGCAGAAGAGAGATCAAAGGCGAGAATGACTGATTCTCCTATTTGGAATAATTCGCCAGCCTGCGTGGCCTTAATAAATCTGCTATTGGCCACATCTCCTCCTCCACTGGGGGAATACATGTAGATACTGTATATATACACAAACACACACAAAATCAATGCTCTCCAATCCTATCTCTCCACATTTATCATTTTAATTGTCTAACTTTATTTATGTGTGTGTGTGTTTGAAGGAACACGTGGAGAAAAATAACTCAAAGTGCCAACAGCAGATGGAGGATAACAGCATTTTCATATGGTTATTGCTTGTGTTTTGTGTTTCCTTTGCCTGTTTCCCACCTCATGCAATAATTATGATTTGAAGCAGAGTCAGGATGACGGTGAAAACAAAAGCTCTGAAACTATTCTGCTAGAGACAACCGCATAATGAATCAAAAAACGTCAAGTAAAAAACATGATGTTTGAAGGGCTTTCATGATGATTTTTACATGAAAAGAAATATATTTTTATAAAAAATTATTTCATCAGTACTATGTAAGGTTGTTATGATCATGCAAAATTCACTCCAGTGAATGTCTCTAGAACAAACTCTAGAAACTAAAGTTGATAGAGTCTTATGAAAATCACCATCGGGTGTTTTCCATTTCTCTGCTGCAAGACAGAAAGCTGTTTCTAGAATCTAGGCTAAGAGAATCTTTTCATGTCTTGAGATTATCTAACAGGCTGTGTAGGTTGTGCTGCACTGTGTTCAGTCTTCTTTCCCATGGGCGTTGGGTGCATTCAGGAGAGAACAATGACAGCAGGGTAGTTGGCACCAGGCACGCTGGACAGGCACAGATGTGCCAGAGTCCTTGGCAGCAGAGACAAGGAGAAGGAGGTGGTAACAGTCAGGCTGCCAACTTGCCTTTCTGCTGGGCCGTGAAGCGGGCACCTGTCCTCCACATGGGCCAGAGGGGGGAGACATTAGGACCACATAGTCAGTTTATAGCCAGCGCTGCTGATATGTTTGATGTTGGAATATTACCTACAGAAAGGCTGATAAGATTCAATACATTTGATAATGCAGGACCTGGCTGGGATTAACATAATGAATTGAAATATCTTTTGGCTCCTCAAAGTTTTGTGCTATGAAGGAGCTTTAGCGATTATCCGCGCAGAGTTCATAATTTACTTTATCGACGTAGTGTGTACTGCGCATTGAGATTTCAGACTAACTGCTGGCTCTAAATCTTAAGAAAACCTGCCCTGGGCTTATGTATGCATTATTGAGAGAACTCTGAGTCAGTGGGATGATATAAAGAGACGGGGGGCTGCACTGCGAGTTTCCTCAACATAACCTCCAAGATAGTGTCCATAATCAAACCCCTCTCTCTCTCTCTCTCTCTCTTTGTCACTCTCTCGCCCATGCACAACAGAGAATACCAGACTCGTATTGTGAAAACACCATTAGCAGCTCCTCAGACACAGTCTGACAGTTCAGAGGATGGTGGCTGTCTGCACTTTACTAACTCATGGAAGAGATACAAACTGGGGGTTGCCAGACTATTTCATAACCACTGAGGAGACAAATTCTCGTGACCTAATATGACTGGCTTATTATTATTACAGTGTTTGTGGTCAGGCAAAGCTGTCAGAGTTTTCTGTTATGTCCTGGCTGGTCTACTGTTTCATATGGGTTGTAGTGTGTGACGAATGGTGACCATCTGTCTGTCTGTCTCCATTTCTCTTACCATCTCTCTCTCTCATCTCTCACTCTCATGCAATCCTGTCCTCCCTCAGCTCTGTGTGTATTCTGTGCTGTACACAGCTGTGCCCGGGCCTACAGCAATAGCCAATTCATTTCAGCAGTGGAGGCAGTGCGATATGGCGCGGACACGAAGTACAAGAGGATGCGAGAGAATGAAAATTTGGCCCTGTTCCATTCAGTATTCCCTTCCAGTCTCAGGCTCAGCAGGACAGTATGCCTCCCTTTCACCTGACCACAAGCGCAATCAACAGGATCACAGGCTTGGCCAAAAGCCCTGCTCAAACGCACAAAGAAAAAAGCACTCACGCACTCAGGTTGGCAGATGCATTCACACATAACAGACAAATGCATGAATATACACACATCAAAGACACAAGTATGTGCACATGCACAGTTGTTCCAACAGATTTCATTCACCTATTCTCTAACACACACACCTCAATGCACCCACTTTTACACATACTATATAAGATCATCCAGCCAGGCCTAGGAAAGGGAACAGACTCTCGCTAACATGCCTCTCTACCTGTGTCCATCATAAAGCAGTTTACTCTGTTTTATGTTTTCCTCTACACATCCATGTACACACAAACTCTCGCATTTCTTTAAAGCACAAGATCAGCCTGATGCCGCACCTGTCACCTCAAGATCCTGCAGCATAGAGCACTGCACAGGTCATTAGCCCTGAGTGTTTGTCTGGCGGCTCTATCCTGAGCTGCTTACCTTCCTGGATGCTCCCTCCACAGACAGCTGTGGCAGCAGCAGCCTTCCTCCAGATAGCTACCTCGGCCTCTGCTAGGAATGAATTATGGACTCAGCCTCTGACTCACAGGTAGTGATGCGCTTCATCAGAGAAAGCACTGAGTGCAACAAGGCTCACATAGTGCTGGGAGTCACACGGTGAAGCTTTCCATTCCACCTTCATGCCAAGCATGCATAAAAACCCCAAACCTGAGAAGGTATGACTATACGTGACCACAAGAGTGTGCTGCTGAGCCCCTCTGTAAACTTCAATGCATCCACTTGAAGTTCTTATTTGAGTGCCTGAAAATGATAATGAAATGTTATAACTACCTATCAGACTTTATCTTCCCCATTTTTTCCTAATCATGCTATGCTAATTTCTAGCTTCCTATGAAGGTAAACACATAGTAGGTGGATGCAGATAAAGATCTGTTTGATTTGTTGCCTGGAACCGCTGGTGTTATGCTACGCTTAAAAGGGAGGATTATGCAGGGGGAAGCTGGGGAAGCTGAAACTTGTTTCATTACCTCAAATGCGAGTTGGCTTCTGTGTCTGTGTTCATGTTGCATGTAAGGTATGTGTGTGTCTGTCTGACAGTGTGTGTGCTCATGTGTATAACAGGTGGTGTAAAAAGGCTATGAGAGCTCAGTTAGTGTGAAATGATGCAGTGGTCGCTGCTCAAGACTTCAACACAGTATTAAGTATTAGTCAGAACATGCCTCAGTCCTCAATCCTAATATACGCACTGCAGTGAGACTTATGAAAACACACTAACTCACAAACCTGCAAACCAATGATGGGTTATATAAATGGCTTACAATGAATACTTTTTTTTTTGTTAGTGTCAGTGTAGCCTAACTGCATAGGCAACATGTTTGTGTCTGAGCACACTTTTCTGTATCAGTGGGAGGGTGTTACACTTTCCCCGCTAACTGTAGGTGTTTTAGATTTTGCCCAACCTACAAATTTGGAGAACAGCAATTTTACTAATTTCATTGTACTGTAAGGCACAAGTAAAATACAGACTGCAGCATGTGTGGTATTATGCTCTGCGGCTTTAAAAGACAAGAAAAAGCCAGGGCAGCAACAACATAGAGGTCAAACCAAGTTACAACAGCTTCCAAGGAGTAATCAATGCTTCCAAGACCTCAAATCTCATAAGAATAGTTTACATTTTTTAGCTGAAAGGACAAGCAAGTGTGAGTTCATCACCCCCCTCCCATTCCTCCTCAACACACAACACACATACACACACCAGAAACTAAATGCGTTGCCCTTTACAATCGGTTGAGAGAACCTAATTCCAGACAGGTCCATTTCAAGAGCAGCTTGGTTTCCAAAATATTATCACATATAAGAAATATCACCAGACACACACTAGCTCTTCAAAATAATACACACTCATACACACACAACACACAGATAAGGCAAGGTAAATCTCCCAAACGGGAGTATTTAATGCATAATGACAGAGTGTATGGGGTGGTAATGACACCCTAGTGAGATAATATGACAGTGGCAGGCCCCAAAAAGCCCCCCAAAAGATCCTACCTTGATCTTTCCTAAGTAGTTAAATCAAGCTGGGAGGATTTAATTGCAAGTCTGTCTCTTTGGTAGACACAGAGGAGCTGACTGGGAATTCCAGGAGAGACGGCGAGAAGAAAGCTGGGAGCTAAGGGAGGAGGTATGATGCAAAAATAATGGGATAAAATGAGGTTGAAGGCAGCCTGCCTCTTATACCCCTGTCTACCTTGCGTTTGAACCCTCAACTCCACAATACACATTGTCCAGAATACAAACTAGGGCCAATGCATGTGCTTGAATCACAGAGGCAGACACACACCCCTTTAATCCTTCAGATAAATCTCCTCCTGGCTCCTCGTCCGACAGCAACTGGACCTTTGGAGTTAGCTTGTGGGGTGAGGGATTGTGCTCTGGTACAACACACAAACAAAGAGATGCGCTCGCACACGGACATGCATATACATGCATACAGATCTAGTGGGCTGATCTCTCTAGAGTAGGTTGCAACCTTCCTGATTCACACTATATATATGTTGCGATCAGCTTTGCAGAATCAAATCCTCTGACTCAATCATTTTCCCTTTCTTTTATACACAGGATCTGTACTATCTATCCATCCAAGGGCAGTAAAGGTGGGCCGGTAAAATGATACAGCTTTATCCCTTCCCATGTGACTGATATCCTCTTTGTCTCTGTTTCCACCTTAAATCAATGACAGCTCTGATAATGATGATACTTTGGGAGAGTAGCCGTATGTTGGGCTTCCTGTTGCAACTTGCGCCAACCCATTCAGGACGGGATTAACAGACTTAATGAAAATATGCCTGAATTGGCCTCAGTCTCATTACATTCCAATGTGATATTTATCTTTATAGTATCTAGTGTGATAAAAGCGCACCATGTAATTAAGTTTGAACTACAGCACAGGCACAAAATTGCAGTGCAAGGCTCAGTTAGTGTGCAGCCCATGTGTGTGTGTGTGTGTGTGTGTGTGTGTGTGTGGTGACGGAGAGTGTTTGTGCTGTTTTGAGGTCAGTAATGACAGACAAATAGCTGTCAGGGCTAATGGGAGGGGACAGCCAGGGATGATGGGAACACAGAGAGAACAGTACAGCGCAGCTCAATGCAGTCCGACTGTGGAGACAAGGCACACAGCACTGCTACAGCGTTCACACAGAGAGAGGGTCATAATGAGAGCACATACAGACACACAAATATGTGCAAACACACACACCCCTGAGTGGTAACCCTTGTCAGGGCACTGGATTACATTGATTCCCTCATAGCTTCAACCCTTAGCACTAACCCTTACCTGCATGGTTACAGTTAATCCTATAACCTTAATTCTAATATAGACCTGGACCTTTAAAGGAATACTCCGCCAACATTCTGTCTTTTGCGTGATGAATGCTCAGAGCCTGTAGGCTCGAAAGGTAGTTTTGAAAAGTTTGTAGCTTCCCTTTTTGCTGACAACGGCAGCTGTAGAAGGCAGGCAAGTAGATTTTGCCGTAGTGCTGGGTGATATGAGACATTTCTATGAACAATTGATACTTTTTTCTGTGACTCACTGTTACTGTTACACATTGTGACTGTGAAAATAAACTGCTAATATAAGCTGCCATCCTCAGCAAAGGAGCAGGTGACAGGAGTATTTGATATTAAGACTTTCAGTGGAGTGTTCCTTTAAGTTTTGTTAAGTTTTCCACACTTATGACAACCTAGGGAGCACTGAAGTAAAGTAAAATAAAAGGGTGCACACAAACAAAGACTTGTTTCAGTGACCGCACCTTTATAAGGAAAAATCTCATTAACTGTATCGTCCAGCAGCTCCTGTTAAAAGACAAACAGTTGCACAGCAGATTCCATATTCCTCCCCTCCATCTGCCCCATCCTCTTTTAAATTGTCTGGTCTCTTTCTTTCTCAGGTTTCTATCTTTTTATGTATTCTCCTTTTGTAATGAATGCTCCTCCCTTGGCCGAGGGCCAGTCAGGTTTGTAAGATGATCACAGAGTTGTCCAGTGGAGATGTGTCTGAATGTCTCTGGCTGCAGGCAATGTCTGAGTCAGTGATGGATGGTCTGTTGGAATGCTATGGAGGAGGAACCGGATCATTTCTGGTTTCTTGCTGTGTCTGATGAAGGAGAGTGATCCAATGTAGCGGAGGGAGATAAGACTTATGGCAGAAAAGGGAGGGAAAATCCGGTCTGTATATCAGTGCACTGCAACAGGAACAGAGGAATAAAGAGATGGAGAGAGAAAACCAGAAAAAGAGAAAGGGAAGGAAAGAAAGAGGACAAGGTGACATTCTTCATCTGAGAAGGCAACACACCGGAACATGCACCCTCTCTGCCTCTCCCCCTCTCTCCACCTGTCCTCTGTTGTCCGTTGTTTTCCTCCCTGCAGCCTGTTCAAATCTGCTCCCACTTGCTCCCTGCCACCCAGCCCCCACCTAAACCCACATTTCTCTCCCATCTCCTCCCCTTCTTCCCTTGTTCGAGGCGGTGGTCACACACCCAGGTGCAACAATAGCCGGCAACTTTATTCCCATGCACCTCCCAGAAAGCTGTGCCCTCAGGTATGGAATTCTATCACTCAGCCACAAACAGGTGGATCAACCCAAATACACTCCAGAGGACGGCAACAAAGGCACCAGATTCTCTCTGAGATTAGACCCCTAGCTCTAGGGGAAGAGAAAGGGAGGAGGCACGATGGGTTGGTGAAAGGGGGATGAGGGGAATTAAAAAAATATACCTGCTCTTTGAATCAAAATGTACCCCTGCCCAGTGTTTGCCAGTCAATGACTTCCATTCCCCAAGGAGGGTGGAAGGCATTATGCTATCAGCCTAAAAGAGTGGGGGAGGAGACTTTATGTGGTTGACAGCCACTGCTTTCATTTAAGCCCTGCAGTGCATTGTCTATGAATATGGAGTAGCCCAACAAACGAGCATGTCCTCTGACATTGTGCTCTCTGTTCATCCCTGGGCAATCCAACCGCAAACCAATATCTTTAAGTGCTGGGGGGGGGGGGTCTCTTCTGTAATGTCACTTGTCATTGGAGTGACCACAAATGACACTTTTGTTTAAATCAGCATCCATCACCTCCCCCCCTGCGAAGAATTGCACCCACTGAGAATCAGGGCAAGCTGCTGAGAATTTTTTAAGGTTAAAAGAACATCTGAAATTTAAAATGCTGGGCAATAATTGTGCGCCAACATATTGTATTTGCAGCTTTGTAAGTGAAACACACAACGCAAAAAGTACTTCCATGGACGATAATTCCGCTGGCATAGCTCATTAAATGAAAGAGAGAAGCCACCTTGAACCAGGTCTGAGTTCATTTGTCAAAGTAGAGAGCAATGTTTTCCCTAAGTCGAAAGCAATCTTTATGCTTTTTTTATACCACCTCCCATATCTTCAAGTTCAGCTGAGGCATATTCAGCATATTTTTCCATGATAGCAGGTGATGCATTATTCAGTGAGCTCTGGTTGATCTTGGCTGTAATAAATCTCTGGTCTATGGACACATGGATGTAAACTTAAATTCTGCAGTGTTGATGCATGATGAATAAAGAGGAAGTGAGCATCTATGAATCACACTCCCCGTGGAGAGATCTTAAACAAAGCGAACCGTGGATGAAAGGAGAGCTGGGCTACCCAAAGACGCATGGCAATGAAAGTAATGAGGATATCAGACGCTGAACGTGGTGCAATATGCTTGTTAAATGTGACAGCTGAATTACATCAGAGGTTCACCCCCGTGAAGCAAAACACTGCTGAAGTGAATGTTCTGTCCAATGGCCAAACATTTCCTCCCTTTGATACTTAATGACACCTTACTGTAGGCAAGTCTTCATACTCGTATCAAGGGTAGCGGGGACACCTGGCGCTGGGCAACACTGGTCCTCACCTGGAGGGTCATAGGATCACATAGCCTCAAAGAGAGATAAAGGGCAATTTCACAGAATTTACACATCAAAAACTTTTGATTAGTCACGGGGCGTACTACTCAGCCCGTGAAAGCAGTTAATAATATAATGTCTTCTATGGCTCTAGAGGGAGTCATCTTGGGATTGGAGACTATATATTTTTAGCAAAAGTGCTGCATTAGAGACCGGAGTGAGGAGTTTCATTGGTGTATACCAGGCCGGGAGGGTGTAATGAAAGGATGATTGAGTTGCATTATGGAAAAAGTAAATTTTTTGACCCATACTAAGAACTAAAATTCAGGATACCTCTGCTACATAAATTCTGACCATTCTTTGTTTAATGTGTCTTGCGAGTCCCCCTACTTCATGGAAGTGAAATACTAAGTCACTGGAGTGCTAATTTAAACAAGATACTGAACATCAAGCAACAGTTTGTCATTTTGGAAAATGTGCTTATTTTCTTTCTAGTAAAGAGTTGGATGAAGATCGATACGACTCACATAACTGTCTGTTGAATGTAAGGCTCCAGCTGGCAGCCGGTTAGCTTAGCTTAGCACACAGCTTGGAGATGGGAAACAGCTGCCTGACTCTGTCAAACAAAATGTGTCTACTGGCACAGATACATCTTGTTTGTTTGTACAAAAACCTAAGTGAACAACAATTTGCCATTTTACGAGGCGGATTATGAGTTGGACTATCTGAGCAGTTGCCAGGCGACAAGCAGAGACTCCAGGAAGTTACTGGTTGCAGATTGTCAGTTTTTTAACCCTCCTGTTATGTTCATTTGTCAGGAACAGCAATGATGTTCCCGGGTGCATGTTTAAATATCCAAAAGATGTCCGAAACCAAAACAATCCTAATGAGCATTGTTAATATTTCATTACTAACTCCATTACTAACTATTCTATCAATATTTAGTGCAATGGTGTTCCTTAACTCTCACAGGTAATGGTTCAATTAGGATAATTCACTTGTTTTTTATAAAAGAAATTCATGTTCAAACTTTTTTAATGTTTCACCACTTTATTACTTGCATTCTATTACTTTACCTCATATGCTGCCCAGATTTTTATCCCATATTTAGCTGGTTTGGAAGGCATATATTGCCTAAATGGGCAACGACCTCTGAATGCCACCAGCCTTTCATTCACTGTGATATTAGGGCCTGGGTTATAGAGTAGTGGAAGTTGCTCCAGCCACTTGTCCCACACTGTCCTAATAGCTGCCAGGTTGTCTCTCTCCCGTCTGCCAACCCTTGTCACTCGATTATCAAACCGGATTACTCTGAAGAAAATGTGAAAAGTCTCCAGAGACATTGTGGCTCGAAACATAGCCCTGCCTGACTCTGCATCCCACAGACTGGCTGTCGATTCATCCTTTGACTTATAGACCCCAGTCAGGATGAGGAGCCCCAAATTCGCATCTAAATGTTTTTTGACCAGCTCCTTCCACTTCTCCCCATAAACGTGCCTCCCTTCTAGATTGGTCAAACATGCAGCTGACTTGATGTCTGTCACGCGAATCACTGCCATCCTAGTGGGCCCTGGCACTGTCTGTATTATGTTTTCTGCACAGTTTTGCCTGACGCATATTTGGGGATGAAGACCACTGTATTTCCCCATTTTTTGACATGAATGTCTTGCTTGGAGGAATAAGAATAGTAATTCCCTCACCTGGTTGAAAATCAGAATCATTACCATCAGAATTGAGTTCAAGATAGTCTTCATCTTTAGACACATCCTCCTCTATTTCACTGTCATGATCTAAGATGGCTTCCGGAGCCTCCTGGAATGTCATGTTTTTGCTTCTGATGCTCATTTTGTAAAGCTCTGACTGACAGTGTGTAATGTTGGTAGGACTCCCATGCAGAGAATCTTTTATATGTTTGCCCCTCCCCTGCTGAGTGTCCACTGAATGTGAACTTTCGCACTTTACAGGTTGAGAGAGAAAAGGGAATGGGGGAATTTTGTGTACATATGTGAGAGAGATTGGGGTGAAATATGTCTCACAGTTGCAAAGAAAGAAATAGTCTGACATTTTTGACACGCTTTTACCTCCAGTTTGACAGCTGGGTCAAATTGACCCGAGCAGTATCTATGTGATTTAAACATGCAGGGGGTGGTTGCAAATATGTGAGATGAACCATTTTCATTTTATATGTTGATTACATTAATTAAGGCAAGCAGAATTAGCAGAAAAAATACTTTTAATAATTTTTTCTAGATCTTCCAAATTTGAAACTTTGATCTTCAATTTGACCCGTAACATAACAGGAGGGTTAAGCAAATGAAATATAATGTTTAGCGGACTTTAGAGGGGCTGGTAGGAGGATTGTTATCATTAGAGACAGACAGAGCCAGGCTAGCTGTTTCCCCCGTTTATAGTCTTTGTGCTAAGCTAAGCTAACCAGTTGCTGGCTGTAGCCTTATATTTAATGAACGGATATGAGAGGGGTATCAATCTTCCCATCCAACTCTCCAGCAGAAAATAATAATAATAAATCCAAATAAGCGTACATCCCGAAATGTCGGAACTACTCTTTTAACCTTGAGTTGGCTACCGCTGAGTTCTGAGCCCTCTGATTAAGAGACGTTGGGTGTTTAGGGACACACAGTAAATATAGGTGTCCTAAATAACAATTCCTGCTATTAAATCCTAAAATTCTTATGCAGGAGTGCATCGTGATTTTGACCTTACGTAAGACCTGGAGATGACTCTGTGCTCTGATTAGTGATGTGAATGAACACAAATTAGCTATGTAGATTGTGTGTGTGTGTGTGCCGCACGTGGAGGAGCATTGGGGGACAGAGGCCTTATTGGAGTGTGAGAACAGAGGGACAAAGATTGAGAAAGGTTGATAGGACAGAGTGCTGACTTGACATAATCTGTTTTGTTGTCAGATGATTCAGGGAGTCTGCACCCTCACGCACCCTGCCTGTTCTCCACTTCCTCCTCACTGACACCCCTCCCAACGTGTGCACACGCACGCACACACACACACACACACACACACACACACACACACACACACACACACACACACACACACACACACACACACCACCAACACCACTATTTGGGAGCTTGGTGTGTCTGAATATTGGTGAGAAAAGGGTGGACGGGTAGAAAAGAGGGACGACGGACCGGGAGTGTTTTCAGAGAGAGCAGAGAGAAAGAGCGATTTCAACGCCGCAGCTTAGGTGCTGCTTGCCTTCGCAGCCTGGGCCTCATTGTTATTATGATTTATTTTTTAATGAGCAGCCTCTGCCATACAAAGGCCTGATTTAATCTGGCGTTCCATTAGCATGTTAAAGAGGCCCAGCTTCATCTGTGAGCCGCTGACTGACAGTGGATATCATCTCTGTAATTGCTCCATATACTGAAGCCAGAGCCAGCCAGAAGAGAGAGAAGGGGGGCTTATGGTGGGGGGGTTGAAAAAAGATAGGGAGGGAGGGATTTAGGATTTAAAAAGGGGGGTTGCAGGAAAGAGGGGGAGAATTGATGAGAAGAGCTGGTGGATCGAGCCACATCTCTGTATATCTCAATTTGGTACGACTGGGACCCCATGCAGAGAGCTGGGAATAGTCTGTTTGAATAAGGCTTTTTTTAAAGCTACACTCACAGCCCATGACACTTATCAAAGCCGAAACAGTGGCGGTGTTTCATAACAGGAGCCCTGCATGTACTGAGCTGTTACACAAGGAAATTACGTCGCACCGATTTTATGTTTATTAATGTTCAAGCCTAAGTTGGATGTACTGCTGGCATTTGTTATAGCAGAGCTTGTCATGTACTGTAAGGACACTGTACACGACACCTTTATGTGACGGTGTGTGCTTGCTCTTCTTCTTGTCAGCTCTGCGCCACATCTCACCTCGTGTCCTCTGCTCTCTCCCTGCCTCTGTACGCAGAATGTTTTAGTACTCGCTCTGTTCTCTCCAACTCTTTCACATCTACAGTACTTCCTCATCCCCTGCATCACTGAGCACCTACCCTCCTCCCCCCTCCTCTCCCTCTGTCGCCCTTGCCTTTCTCTTCCTCTGTTCCCTTTTTCTCTCTCCTTCTTCCTCTCGCTCTCTGCAGTAAATGGTAATTGAACAAACAGTGTGTTGGAGGAGAGCTGCAGAAATGATGGTTATCCTAACTCCACATGCTATGCATCCAATCCGCCCTCCCCCATCTTTCTCTCTTCCTCTCCCTCTCCCTCTCCCTCACTCTCTGTTCTCCTCTGCCGTGCTGTGACAGTGTGACATGCATGCAGTCCCCACAGCATCATCAGCCTTGTGTATTGACGTTGGAGGACAGCCCAATGGTACCATGGTGTGTGTGCGTGTGTGTGTGTGTGTGTGTGTGTAGCTTTGCATGTGTGCGTGTGTGTGTGTGTGTGTGTGTGCGTGCGTGCGGTCTTTCCAGCAGATCCGACAAGCAGTATCTGGAGGGACAAATCTTCCTCCGACTTGACAGCTCCCCTCTGCCCGCCATACGCTCAGACTCGCATGTGTGTGACACTTCAGACAGAGTGTGTGACAGTGTGTCCCTTGGCCCTTCGCAGCCCTGTGTGTGTTTGTGTACTCTCCCATGGGTGCACGTGACACTGTGTGTGTGTGTGTGTGTGTGTGTGTGTGCACGCCTAGAGAGGATGTGCAAGTGAAACGCATTTGTGACTCCGCAAGGTGTTTTATCACTCATTTTAATGTGTGCACCAAAGCCTCTCCCATCGCCTCTGCCTCGTGTTGAAGCGCGTCGTCTTGCAGCGAACCCCCCATTGTTGTGCCTCTTGTTTGGCCAGACAGCTCATAATCGAGACTGCCTCGCCATACGCAGCACAACAGAGCATAATTAATCCATTTCACAGCGGTCTCCTGCAGCGAAAAGCAAACAAGGATTCAATATGTGAAGCCTAGTTAGCACGTTTCTGCTAGCAGAGGTATATTAAGCCAAATAATGCTGCATGTGGAAGCTTAACTCCACTTCTGTGCCTAATTACTGGTTTCATGGCTGAGGTCAAGAGGTGAGGGGATCATGGTTTGTGGGTCACATGAGAAAAAGGAATTCTATGGGGGATTAAACAGTGATTTGATAGCAGTGAAATAATGATCCCGTGTTCTGACCTTTGACATCCGCAGGAAAATCAAAGGCTGGCGTGACGCGTCAAAATGGCTGGAAATTATATTCCATACATGAAAGCAACAAACTGGCTAATCTAAGCAAACCCTTTCCAATCCGGCCGTGATGAAAGAAGCTGCTTTGAAGCCCCCCTGTCAAAGATGGTTTTGACCTAAATAGGTCACGCTTCAGCAAAATTCCTGCCTTTGATGTGTGATCCGTTGCCCTGCTGAACATGACCCAGGTGACATCACAATTTGACAAGAAAAAGTGGGGGGCATGCAGAACCTCTGGTTTAATTCTCTCAAGCTGGAGAAATGCTGAATCTTTCAAGGAGACTTGCTCAAAAGAACACACATTTTAAAACAATATCCTACCCCCTTCGCCTATGGAAAATTATGAATAGTGCTGTAAAAAGACTACAGCTCTCTCTGTAGCTTTTACTCACTGCACTTTTAATCCGCGGGTATGCATAAAGGCAAAGTGAATAATTATTTCTTCAAGGAGTGTCTAAGTAGTAGAAGTCTACACAGCATCATCTGGGATGTGCCTGAGGTAATGGGAGGGCAGTAACAGACGGCTGGGAATAACTGCTCATCTTTGGAATCTCCGGCTCTGAACTTAAATGGAGCTACTGGGTCTTAACCCCTTCCTGGCGAGACGTCACGCGTTTTGACACACAGAGGCGAGCGAGCTGGTGTCTGTCACGTGATGCGCATCACGTGTGAGGCTGTATGTGCCTGGCGCGGTGGCGGCGTCTCTTCCCCTTCCGATTCCCCCAATTCATTTTCATTCTCGTTCACTCGGAAAGAGCGGCGTGGCTGACAGACAAAGTTGCTGCTAAATTAGACTGGTTTCAATTTAAGGAATTATTTTAATCAAATTGAAGAAGGACTCAATGAAGGAGATTGTCTCCATTCAATTATAGAAAACAGCTTCTTGTCTAGACCCACTGAAGTTGATAAAATAAACTTAATGCATTTGTGTTTGTGCAATTTTCTGTGGCCAAATTAAATTATCCTTGCAGCTGCATAGTTAAAGGCTCTGCAGCAAACATTCACAGTTGACACCAAGGTAACATTTGAGATGTCCATAATAAACATTGTTTTGTAAAATCATCCAGACATAAATTTAAGACACATTTGAACAAGTTTCAGAACAACCCCTGCAGGTAACTGTCCATCAAATGCATGTTACATGGAGAAAACCTTAAGCTACCTGAAGCAGCTCTGAGTCGTGGTGCTAACCAGACAGCGGCAGTGAGCCATGCAGAATCTCCACATGACTGATGAGGAGACTCACCGTGGCTGTGCAGGGACCAGAGGAGAGGGGCGTTGGGGTCGTGTGTCCACCCACACAGGCCATGGTCAAAGTCACACACGCTGTCTGATGGAGGAGAGGTGGCTACTGGAGAGGTGGAGAGCAGCGAGGGAGGGAAAAGACGGAGTGAGCACGAGCGCCAAAGGGCACAAAGGCATGAAAAATCATAAAGTCATTTCAGATAAAGAAGCATTCACAGCTGCTCTACAAAATGTCAAACAGCCCTTTCAAAGGCTTTCATCTGTGTTATTACAGCTTCCTAATAACGCTATTAATCCAGTATTTCTTCTGCTATCATGTAGAATACTTTGGTGCCTGGTCTCACCTGTAGTCGTAATGGGGACGGTGGTGGTTTCAGTGTCAGCAGGCAGCGTTGGCGTGGCAGTTTCAGCCGGCGTGGTGGTTTCTACAGACACAAACACAACACAACTCAGGTCAAAGGGCTGTATGAAACAATCCTCAGACATTAGATTTCTGTAAAGAGGACACATTAATCACCTAATGTTTGTTTAAGAGATTATGCATGTGGAATTTCTCCTTTGGTAACATACGTGAGGGAGGGCCAGGAAGTACAGATGAGAGGAAGCGATAAGCAACACAGGCAGACAGAATCAAAAACGGTAATGAGGTACAGTGTCTTTATACACCTTAAATAACCCCCCATTATTAGCTGGACTTGCTAAATATAATCACCGAACACCATGTATAAAACTCTCAAATGTACACATTGCATCTCGTTTTAATGAATCTATACAAGAACCAAAGTGTAAAACAGGAAATTCACAGTTTTCTTGGCCAGGACCAATAACTTCCTGGAGTGTCTACTGGTTGCTTGGCAACTGGGCCTGGCCAAGAAATTGTCCGGCACGCAACCCCCCTGTAAACTGGCAAATTTGAATTTTTTGTTCCCATTGCAACCTGTAGCACAGGGCAATCCAATGCATTCCCCCGCAAATAATCTCTTTTGCAAAAAGAGTCATACTGCTGTTTTGAGTAAATGTAACCGTAATTCAGCGTGTCGCAGTGTCCTGTACGTTAAGGCTGAATTAAAGCGCAAGTCATAATTGAGAGTGTCAATCATTGCCCGAAACTAACTCCATCTCCTGTCTCCATTCGGCCATCCCACCCACCAGAGTGTCAGAGACAGACAGAGGCCGGCACAGAGAGCCCCGGAGCACCCAAGAGGGCCCCCTTCTTGTTGTGTCTGGGTTCTCAGGCGTCAAAGTCTGACATCAAACATGCAGACACACAGATGCAGTCACACACACACACTCACGTCCGTACAGAACGCTTGGGCTAAGGCTGATGGATGGCTGGGTCTAACAAACTCTCCCTGACCTTGGACAGGACGATCACACTCTGGGACTGCTCACTGGCAGTCACACACTCCGCCTCGAACGCTTGTTTTCTTATGCACGTGTGAGCTATCGCATGTGTATTAACACGAAGAATCCTCCTTATGCTATAACTCATGCGCACTCGCGAGAAAGGAGAAGTGAAATGTAGGATTTTCTCTCTGCCCTTAACACCAGTTTAAACACACATACATCACAAAGAAAAAGACAAACAACACACTAAATGCATAAATACCGCCCAGCAATCTGCTCATTAAAACACATCACATGTGCACACAAACAGACACATGTTGAGCAGGCTGCAGCTGGAATGTGAAGTGGGAGAGAGAGCGCTGGGTTATTGGGAGCAGATGGGTCAAGCCTGGTGTTTTTGTGGGAGATGGTGGGTTTGGGTCACGTCTCATCCAAAGATTCAAAATTATCATGTGAATAAAGTGTGTAAGCTGTTCTCCACTCAGATTCTGCCTGTAAAACCATCGCAAAAGGTCATTAACAGCACTTGCTTTTGTATTGCACTTCTTTTCAGTTTGCAGATGTTCTTCCTTTTCTTCTTTAACTGACATTAATAACCACTGAGTGGATCCTTAAGCATATTAGATTTCATATTGCTTTGCTTGCTGTCCAGACATATCTGAGGCTTGCATGCCTGACGATCTCATGTGAGACATCAGTTGGAAAAGAAACGCGCGCACACATCTTAAAAAGAAAAAGTCACATGGATTCATTACCATCACTTTACTAAGCTGAACGCCTGTTAGCTGCAATATTTGAACCTCCTACAGGTCTTTCTGCATGGCTACAGTTATAATTCAAACACTCTGAAAGGCACTAAGGGCAACAAACGCGGCATGATACACAATTGATCCGCCTAAAGGAAATTCCTGTGGAAATGAGCACGACGGCGCCTCAGCTGGAGAAATGGCAGACATGAAAGGGCCGGCCACGGTTGGCGACGGCTTCTGACATTAACCCAGCATTAATAGCATGTCCTTTATGCCTGTCATTAACTTCCTAATGAGACTCTTATCGCTGCCGGCCCACCAAGAAGGTAAGGCAAGGAGAGCAAAACCCTCTTCCTCACACCTGTCCTCCTCCCGACTTCCAAATGCAAGACCATCTCTTGTTCCCCTTCTCTTCTGTATGCCGTCTCTTGTGCTCACTCTTATTGTTGTTTAAAATGTGCCTTTTTATTCCAGTCTAACCTTTGAGTCCTCCAGTTAAGTCCAGGGACCGGGCGGTAAAATAAATCGAGTGCCTACACATTATCTGGGCGCCAGCACCTTTCTCGTTCCCATATGTGGATATAGCTAAACACACATAAACACAAAACACACAGTCTAGTCCATTAAGATTCTACCCAGCTCCCGAGCACTCGATGCTTTCAAAGGTCAGGCCTTGTCACAGTGTAAATGTGCTGACCTTTCCTGGGTGTGACAGGGGTGTCGGGGGCAATGGGAATGGGACCGACCTGCGCGTTTGTGTGGGTGCGTATGTTTATGTGAGACGGAGAGAGAATGTGTGCGAATGTATGCGAGCGGCCGTCCTTGCCCCAAGCCCTGTCCTTGATGTGCGTGACGACTAGGTCACAGAGCTGCGTGAAGAGGCCCATGTTTGCATAGGCAGCCCTACTATACATACGCAGCAGAGGCCCGTGTAATGCAGGAAAAGTCCCTCTGCAGCGGAGTGTTGTCTTACATAATGTGTCTGCAGCTGCAGGTGATGATGCAAGTCATCATCATGCACGGGATGAGCCACCAACACTCAGAACTGGACCCTGGGGAACTGCTGGCATAGATAATGGAGACACACGCCCATGCATGCAAATACACATCTGAGCTGTGCATGCATACACACATGCTCCCAGAAATACACAGACGCACCAGGAAAATGCTGTTTTCAACACAAACAGACACCAAAAACACACACACACACACACACACACACAGTGTGGCAGGGGCCAACCCTCTCTGCATATAAGACATTGCTCACTCCCAAAAAATCTGACTCAGCAGTATGTCAGAGAAGAGAAAAAAAAATCTTCAATTATGTAGAAAGCTTTTGTGTAAATCTCTGCTTGGCAGTCATATGCACACACACACACACACACACACACACACACACACACACACACACACACACACACACGCACACACCAATGAATGGATGTGCGCGTTCACACACATACAACCCAAAAAAACATGATGAGAAAGACAAGTAGCCATTGTTTGATTCTGTTGGGTGAGGTTAAGTGCTCAGACCAGGGTTCATCCTCACACACACAGAAGCTTTCATAGAGTTGGGATGCTATGAAGAGAGCATATATGAACAGCCAAAGAAAGTATAGGACCAAACTGTGACTGCCATCATTTCATAGTGAGCTCTACCATATTTGCTGAGATTTTTAGGGAACCATAAAGGCAGTGTGAAGCTGAGACTCCTAAGACTAAAATGATGCTTCCTGGAAAAGGAAGAGATGATATTTTGCATCAGCCTCTAAAATGTCCTTCCTGAGCTCATACATTTTTCATTTTTGTCACTGTAGAGGCTGTGTGTGTGTGTGTGTGAGACAGCTGCACATCAACAGGGGGAAACAGAAGGAGTCAGGGCCAACAGCAGTGAGCATGGTAAGGATGTGCGAGTGAGGAGAGGAGAGGAGAGGAGAGGAGAGGAGAGGAGACGAGAGGAGAGGAGGCATGGTAACGAAATAAGAACAAAAACATTTGTGGACCCACTCACTGGACCCTGGGATGGGAAAAGAAAGAACTGCAACCATGTGTAGGATTCGGGAGAGGGGCTGTATTCTACCTCACTGTGGCGGCTGCTTGCTATGTTTAAACTGCACTAGGCAAGATTTGGGGTAAAACAATACATCCATTTCATCTGCCTGAATCATATAAATCAGAAGAAATTCAGAAGTGGGCTTAACTGAAGGAAGAACAGAAGGAAGTGAATAATTTGAGTGTAAGGGGAAGTGAATAATTTACAGGATGTCAGCGGTCCACTCTTCCTGCTGAGGCTTGAAGACTTGTGAACAACGTGAGACCCTTAACAGCACTTTTCTGTGCCACATTTTCCCCCCAAAAAACCCCTCCACTCCATCTGATCAAATTTACACAGCTACAAAAAGTGGTAATCCCTGACCCCGAGGTCCTTGTTTTGTTCTTGTTACCGTTCATTGTTGTCGCATTTCTACACCGCATTTCCCACAGGTTGCGTGTCAGTCAAACTGTGAATGCAAAACACATCGTTTGCTGTGTGGTGCGGAAAAAAAAGTGACCAGATACCAGGCGTTCAGAGCAGGTGCACAATTATATACTATCATTCCCTAACAGCGCCGCATCACTTTCTTTTTATAACGAACGTATAACTACAAACAAACCGTTTTACATCTTTGCGGCTCAGCCGCGCTCATATTGCACTATGTGTGGTTAACATTGTAACGGCAGCTGTAGCTTTGTGTGTCTGTATGCCTCTGAAAGTGTATTATTCCACGTGGTAAGAGCGATAATGATGATGTGCGTTCTTAATATTTCCTCTCTCTTCAGCTAAAGAGCAGTGCACTTCATTAGCACTTATACATGCACACACACACACATAAATCACCTCAATGAACGCATAGCCTTACTTGTATTTATAGTGGTGTGAGTCTGGAGAGCATACATGTACATCTCTCTCTTTCTGTGGTTTATTTTGTGTGTGTGTGTAAATGTGTCTGAGCATGTTGTGCTATATAGCCCTGTCATCCTGTTCAGGCACAGAGGGAGTGGTAAACAGTGAGAGTCCATATGTGAGCGAGCGCCGGTGAATGCGTTTCTGCAGCACTGCCCCACATCTGGATAACAGACCACGCTGGAAAGTGAACAAACCAATGCTCTCCCTCTCTCGTTGTCCCTCTTGGGGGAACGCATTCCTTCAAACCGAACCCCGTCCGCTCCCCGCTGATGCTAACACTTGTTGTAGGAGCTCACGGAGAGTCTGACTCATATTTTCCAGGTGAAACAATCCCCGAAATCACATCCTTTCAGGGTCAAGCTCACGTTGCCTTTCTCAGCCAGCACTGTCTGTCTCTCTTCACCTCTGGCAGACACTAATGACTCTCATGCATATCGAATGTGAGCCTCGCTTTTCTGGTGGAGCCACCTTCCTCAAGGTCTATTCAGTTGTGGTTAGACCACTTGAGTTCATTACGGTGCGGGGCAAATAATTCAGCCCGGAATAGTGTAGGCAGCAAATTATCATATATAAAATGGGTCCCTGCCATATAAGCAGCATGTCTTACCTGGAAGGTCACAGCCCAGTATCTCCACTCTCATCCCGATCCCCGCTGGAGACCACCTCTCTGGGTACAGCCTGATGTACTGGGCCACTGTCTCCTCGAAATGACGCAGCTCTGGGGTGTCGTAGTGTGTGTTCCCCTCAAAAATCTGTCCAAAATACACAAATACATGCAACGTCGTCTCAATGGTTTGTCTCTAAGGGGGAGGTTAGTGAACTGGTGTTATCTCCAAACACACAAACATCTTCCTCCCTCACCCACCTTTGGCAGGCTGGTCTTGCTGTCCATGATGAAATTCCACTCTTTCCCATTCAGGCTGTATGCCACTTTGTACTTCCTGACAAATGCCCGGTTGTCTGTGGTCGCCCCACTTCCTGCGTCTCCACCCCTCGCTCCCTGTGTGATCACCCCGCGCACCGTCTTAGGCACACCTAGATCCACCTGCAGAGATTCAGTTTAGACAAATGCACGGAGAATGTACTTTACACAAAACAACACATGGTCATGTTCAATTGCAGCTGTTCTGGTTTCAGCCCGTGCGCCTCTGGCAGCTGGAACGGCAATATGTGGAAGCCAGAATGTTGCATATATAAACATGACATGTTCACTGTGAAAGTAACAATTACCCTGAACAACGGACGCCACGATTCGACTGTTGCCAGCTTTTGTCTTGCATATTTAGCACATGATATAAATTGCATTATAGGTACTTTATGGTTTTAGGTATTTTATTGTTGGTGCTTGCATCATCTGGAAACATGCAGTCAAAATGTACAATAAATGCTATTAAAATCCTCTCGCACCTGAAGCCACTCCTCTCCAGCCAGGGGCTGCGCAGGGGCGGGGAACCAGCCGGAGCGACTGGCCACCAGACGGGTGGTCCCCGGACTCCACACCATGTCCCTGCTGGAGGAGGCTGTGATCTGGGCGTCAGGAAGCAGGCCGGACAGCAGGCCCTGCAGGTCTGAACAGGGGGCATCTGGAGTGGAAATCAGAGAGGGCAGCGATAACTTTAACCTTCACCTCGGGAGGGTTGATGGAGAAGTTTCAGCGATGACCTAACATACACTCACGCTGTTACACACATTCCCACCTGGGAGCTGTTAAGCTTCACCACAGGATTGCACTACTGGCCACTAAGCATTAAGAGTTTAGACCAGAGCAAATAGGAGAGGGTGAGGTGAGAGACTGAGGAGGGAAAAGAGATGTTTAGCACAGCACTATTGCTTCATGTTCAATATGCAATTAGAATGCCATTAGCGAGATAAAAGCATATGTTAAGTTTGCTGCTGAATAGGCACAGATCCCTGCTTTGCAATCATGCACTTCACATATCAATATGTTATTTCACTGTAATGTATCTTTATATTCTGCACAATACCTTGTCTGTTCACTGTGCCACACACATTTTATGTACATTCACTGACTAAGGGAAAGTGCCGCGCACAAGTAAAGGCACTTGGAAATGAAACTCATTCAGATATGGATGGGCGAGAAGCATTGAAAGTAACTTGCTGAGGGAGTATGTGAGAAGGAGAAATGAGGATTAAGGGGATAAGAAAGGTATAATACGAGGAGCCTGGAGGCAGAGAAGTAGAGAGCGGAAAGAGTGGGGGGGGGGGGAGCAAAAGGAAGAGACTCGAAGCTGAAGCTCACGGCTTGGGGAAACCGGGAGGAGAGTAAGATGTAGAGACGAGACTCCTACGGAGACAAAACAGTGGGAGAGGGAAGGATAGAGGGAGGATGAGGGAGAGACTAGGGGTGGTGGATGAGCGTGGCGGGTGGTGAGAGGTAGAGAAGAAGAGAGAGAGAGAGAGAGACACAGGGGGGAAGTGAGAAAGGGCAGCAGGAAGGGAGATGGGGCGATGTTCGTTGTGCTCACGGTTTAAGAGAACACATCAAAGTTTCATGCTGTTATGTCACTGCAAAAGCAGGAGATGTAAATAATGAATAAAAGGCACAGGAAGTGTGTGTGTGTGTGTGTGTGTGTGTGGTGTCTGTGTACATTTCAAAGGGTGTGCCTGCTTTTGAGGTCGTCTGCTATATTTAGAAACTGCCCGTGTGTGTGTGTGTGTGTGTGTGTGTGTGTGTGTGTGTGTGTGTGTGTGTGGATGTACCTGTGCTGTAAGAGCTAATAGTTATTTCAATAGCAGCTGTTGAGGCTGAAGCGAATCCCAGTTTCTGATGTACGAGTGAACAGGGAGCCATGAATGATTGAGCGGTACTCATTTCTCCATATAGGGGAGCTCACAGAGCAAAGAGGACACATCAAAAAAAGAATCTAAAACCGTTAGAGGAAGAAGAGGCGGCGTTGGGGGAGACAGAAAGCGAGTATGGAGAAGAAGTGGGAGAGCATCGAGAGAGTGAAACCACACTGGTGGTGCCTCTGGAAGGAAGAACAGAGTAAAAGTTTCCTTTAATTAGCCCGAGGCTTGTTATGTTTGAAAGATAGCAGGGCGAGCATGGAAGACAGCCTAAATACAATACAATGTATGTGTGAGTGGTTTTAACAATTTAGGAGGGGTTTTTTTTTTTTCTTCAAATGTTCAACGTCTTTAACGTTCATCTATTTTTAAGCAAAATATATGTAGTGTTCAAAACTGTTTGTTTTCAAGGCAAGACAGCAGAAAAGGCAGGCCTCTGACCGCAACATTGCTGGTTTGAATCCCTAAATCACCACAGAGGACAAAAGAGTTATTGAATAACTTTCTCCTCTTCCTCATCACCTCTGTTGAATTGCCTTTGAACAGGAACCTGGGCCCAAATGTGCAGCAGAAAACTGCTGTTGTTATTGTTCAGTCAAACTGTCTTTAGGAAAGGAAAAAGTCAGAAAAATATAACCTTGTGACACACACACACCTGTAATCTGGCATCCGTAGAGCTCAAAGCGCAGGGCGATGCCGTTCCTCCATGTCTGAGGTCGAATGCGAACAAACCGGGCCAAAACTGGCTGCGGGACCCGGTTCAGAACCACCTCAGCTGGGTCTGTGTTGGCGTGGAAAATCTGGGAAAACAAAGACAAATAGAAGACAAACGGAGGTTGGTTACTGTCAGAAGTACAGATGTACTGTCCATGCTTGTATTAGTGCTTGCACGGTCTTATCTCTCTCTTTCACACACACACACACACACACACACACCACCTCTTGCTGTTCACCCACCCACACGGTTTCGCTTGGCTACATGCACACACAGTGGCAGGCCGGACAAAGCAGAGACAACCCAAACATGGATCCAATGTCACCGGCCCAGCTGTCGATGTGTTTTGGGGTCAAAGGTTTGGAGCTGGGAGGCTGGGAAAGCCCGACAACGAATGAGGGTTTCTCTCTCGCTCTCTCCTTCATGCTCTCACACACACACACACACACACACACACACACACACACACACACACACTGCTCACTCA
>JAVQJF010128354.1:0-24171 GCA_036023855.1 Gadopsis marmoratus
TTATTGATGATGTGACTGCTGATGGAAGTAGCAGGATGGATTCTGAAGTGTATAGGACTAAATTATCTGCTCAGATTCAGCCAAATGCTGCAGAACTGATAGGATGGTGCTTCACCGTAGAGATGGATAATGACCCAAAACATACTGCGAAGCAACCCAAGAGCTTCTCAAGGCAAAGAAATGTAATCTTCTTCAGTGGCCATGTCAGTCACCTGACCTCAAGCCAATTGAGCATGCTTTTCACATTCTGAAGACAAAACTGAGGGCAGAAAGACCCACAAACAAGCAGCAACTGAAGGCAGCTGCAGTAAAAGCCTGGCAAAGGATCTCAAAGTAGGAAACTCAGCATTTGGTCCATGTTCATAGGTTCCAGACTTCAGGCAGTCATTGACTGCAAAGGATTTTCAACCAAGTATTAAAAATATTCCTTATATTTATGATTATGTTAGTTTGTCCATTTACTTTTGAGCCTCTGAAAATGGGGGACTGTGTATAAAATGGCTGTAATTCATAAACGGGTAATGTGGTATTTTTATCAAATCCCTTGAATTAAAGCTGAAGACTACTCTTCAAATCACATCGATTGCTTCGTTTCAAATCCATTGAGATGGTGTGCAGACGCAAAAGTACAAAACCTGTGTCACTGTCCAAATACTTATGGACCTGACAGTAGTTTCTCATTATATTGAGATAATAAGTCAATATATTGAGATAGTTTCTCATTATAATGACTTACAAAATAATTTTCTTCATCACACTGGCAGAAATGGGCTTAAGGCGCTATATACTGCACCAATAATAAACATTCGCATGCAGACAGACAAGTTCAGTTCAACTACTTTAAATCTAGTATTTTCTTAGCAAGGTGTCTGCAAGATTCATTCAGGTGAAACACTTTTCACAAGTTTGTTTTAATAAGACCCAAACTAAATAAATGAACTAATTTTACATCTGAAATTGGCAGCAAAGTGAAAACAGCATGTTGTGTGCAGCTACACGGACGTCTCGCTGTTAAAGGAATAGTTCGACACTTTGGGAAATGTGCTTACTGCATTTGCTCTCTGGTGGAGAGCTAGATGAGAAGATCGATACCACTCTCTTAACTGTCACCATTTGACAGAGTCAAGCTAGCTGTTTCAGGGGTTTATGCTAAGCTAAGCTAACCGGCTGCTGGCTGTAGCCAACAAATAGTCCCTCATCGTGAATTGCTGTTTATATATTTCTGTGTTTATAATGATTAAACAGATGATAAATAACATGTTAATTCTTATTGAGCTTTAGAGATGCTGGTAGATGGATTTTGTTACATTTGTACAGAGCTAAGCTAGCTGTTTTCACCTCATTCAAGTCTTTGTGCAAAGCTAAATTAGCTAACGGCTTGCTGTAGCCCTATATTTACTGGACAGACATGAGAAATTGGATATTCTAATCCAACTCTCGAAGCCAGAACATATTAAACACCTTTAAAACAGAATCAAACACTTAATTCCAGATTTGGAGAACTTTTAAAAAGAGCCAGAATCTCACCTATGAAACACTTTTTAAAGATGTTTCCGGGACTTACAGATGGATCCTCAAGGATAATTCTGATCCTATTACAGCTTGTATTTTCGTGGTGTTGACCATCATTTCTAAGATCTTGGAAGAGTGGCATCGCTATAAGTCACATTGGCAAGAAACATGAGCATCCAGACAATCAAACAGAAGTAAGCGCACCGGAAATGTTGGCAATAAGGTACGGTAGATTAAAGTTGAACCAGGAGGGCAAAATGTAAACAGTAATGACAATATGGGTAATCATTTTACAGGTCGCCTTCATTTTCTCTTTTGAATACGTTTTGCTTACCTGGGAGTCTGATCGTTTGACTGCTCGTGTTTATTGAGCTGCCAAATTTTCTTATTGGTAATGCTGTTACCACATTTATTGTTGAAGTTTGTTGAGTTCCATGTTATTAGTACCGATAGGAATTATGGCCAAAACTACAAAAATAAGATCCACGCTGTGATAAGATGGGATTATCCTTTTGAGACTTTTTGCAGAACTTTCAGACACCTTGATGGACTCTTTTAGGGCTAATTCTTAAGTCGTACATTGTGCCCCTGTATTTGAGTGTGTTTGCGTGTTCAGTGTGTGTTTTTGCCTCCTTACCACATGTTGCACAGGCATGGGCTGCGGGGCCATGGGTGCGGGGCTCCACTGTGTGGTTGACATGGTCTTATTCTGCCAGTTCTGGCCCCCCGTCAGCTTCTTCTCTCCGGGGTGGCTCCAATGCATATCTGGCCTGGAGGGGAACGAGCAGAACAACAAAACCACTGTCGCTGTCAGGCCTTTTCATTTCCTCAATCTTCTTCAGCCACTTTCTAAAAACAACCCCAAAATCATGTGTTGGAAGAAAGGGAGTGCAGTAGATTTGCTCTTTTATTTACTTGTAGATTCGTCTTTCTCTTTACTTTCTTTTATTTATTGTTTTTATATCCCCTGGGAGGCACATCATGAATTTTAAAGACTAACAATATTGCAAGTACAGCAGTCTGTCTTGCCCTTAACACTCTACAGGAGCACTTTGTTACAAAGCTAAGCAGTTAGAAGCAATTGAAAACTTGATAATAAATTAGTTTTGACTTTAAGTAGTTATGTAGTGGTGTAGGTGGGAATCCTGGCAACAGTGTAAAAGATAAGTATAACAGGGAGGTGTATTTGTTTTGCCAGTGGATATATCCTCCAGCCTAGACTACTTAGAAAGGTATCATCACATGTCAAGACACTTACTTCTTGGCTGGGGTCCCACCAAACTGCAGATCTGAGGAGGGATAGAAACAGAGAAAATGAGTGATCATAATTGAAGGAAAGTTAATGAAATACAGGGAGTAAGGTATTTCAGCCTTAGATGCCATTTTCCCCTCTGATTTTACTTAATCTGTGTACTCTTGTATCATCCTTTCACTAGTGTCCATCATTCAGATGTGTGAAATGTTAAGTTTTGCTAGCCAGAGCCCAGCCAAGTAGATGATATCATAGACTGAAAGGAAAAAGTAATGTTGCAGTAAAATGGATGCAAGTAAAAGAGGTCTTACATTTCACATTTTAAATATACATAAATGTTCAACCAGTAAAATACAGCTTGCAGATACTGCAACTGGTTATGTGCTTTTCTTCCCCCCCCCCCAGGGACACATTCAGCTATGTGTGCACATGTATCTGGACACTCACTGCCCACAAGGTTGGCCAGAGAGGAGTCGAGGTCGTTGGCTAGCAGCTTCCCTCCATGATGGATGACCATTTGAGGAGGAGGAGGATGAGGTGCGGTGTGTGTGGGAATCGTAGGCTTCAACAGGTCTCCTAGAGCATCAAAACCTGAAGGAGAAATTAACTCATATATGTAAATAAGCTGAAAACAAGCTGGTAACAACAACATCATACAGACAGAAATTAACACAGAGGATAGCACAGCAAACAGACACATAGAGCGAGAAAAGCAAACAGATTATCAGATTAAATATGCGCTGAGGAGTACATTGAACAGAAATAAAATGGAATTTATTGGGAGAAAAAAAAAAACAACAACAAACAGAATCGACCTAAACCGTTCCCTGAAGAGAGATCGTCCCATCACAGTTTAGCAACCGTAACAAGGCACGGGCAGGCCTGTCAAACTTTGGATTTCAGTGTGTATGGGGCTGTTGGAGGTCTTTCCAAAAACCAAACAGTTAAAGTGTAAGGAACGCATTTAACAGCCTGCTTTTATGAATGCTGCAAATTGCTTACTAGCTAGAAGCAGAAGTAATCAAGCAATACCTCCAAGGAGCATTTCATTAGCTAGCTACTATTATTTACTACTAACTATACTATTATTTTGTGGTGTTACAGGTTACACTAAAAAAGACAAAGCCCTGTTCACAACTACCATGCCCACCGTGAGCATTTCCCTACTGTGTGGAAGCCGGTCCTGGTTGCAGGGAGATCTAGAGGGTTTGGGGTAACATTAGTGACGCGTCCCTGCGCTTTATTTTGGAGACGTTTAGACTCCCAGCTTCCCCAGGCAATGTTATCCGAGATAGTTATGTTCCTAATTCCTGAAGGCCTTTTCTTTTATAAATGAACTGAAAGGCTTTTCAACTAACTCACAGGGATAATGTTAGCGTTAATAGCTAGCTACAGGTTGTCATTTCAGCTGGGAAAATCTATTGAGAAGCCTGCTTTTGTGTACCTCTGTCTGAAATCAAGGATCCAATCCTTTAAAAATGACAAAGAACTTCAGGCAGTAAATCTGCAACTGTAAAGAGAATATGTGCTGTACGAAAATAGACAGCTTGTCTGGCATAGCAACAGTAACTGAAGTGGGGCGGTGCTTAGTGATCTGCCAGTTCACTAAACTAATTGTAGCTGCAAACTCTGAAAAACAAGTAAGAGAAACTGATGCTTAAAGTGAAGAAAGTAAAAGAACTGAAGCACCTGATTTCATAGTTTCTTGTCAGAAGGCATTTAATCTGAATCCAAACTTTCAGCCTCATATTCCAAACGTTCACTCATGATTCGGCCACTTTAACGAAGCAGAGGTGAACAATTTGATCTGAGAATACTGCTGAGCTGTAACATGTGGACCTCCATCTCTCTGCCAGCCTTGCTGTTAACTGAATTCTTCCTGCCCTATTTCTAGCATTTACCTACATGGACAGAGATTACAGTTCAAAGCAGTTATACCCTACCAAGACTTTTTAATTTTTTTTTTATTACTGTCATACAGCAGCCTCGTTCTATCAGCAGTGAGCCTATAATCCCTGACTCAGTAGCTTGCAGCACTTGTTCCAGATGATTGATTCATCTGTTCGTAGCCGTTACGTATACACCGACTTCGAACAGTGATTAGTTTTGAACATGTGTGCGTATGAAAAAGTGTGAAAAGTGACTGTGTGCCTTTGGCAGATAGTTGCAAATGACAGCGTAATTTCCTCTGTGTGTGTGTGTGCGGTTCATCCCGCAGCGCCAGTTCTGCTTAACAAAAGTGGCCCACTAGGCGGCTCGCATTCTTTATAAAAAATTGAATTCTTTGATGGAAAATAATGCGGCTGCAGTGGATTCATGTTCTCAACATTATGTGTGTGCGCCTTTTTTAACAACTTCCCATGTCAGCACTCATCCAGCTAATGGCCCAGTATTACTCGGTTGGTAGAAACCTGGAGGTGCGACTGTATGTGTGTTTTTATACGTGTGTGTGTGTGTGTATTTGCAGTAGAACAGACGGGCCAAAAAACTAGAGCGTTTTCTCACTTTCTCCAGTAACCATTAGGTGTTTAAAAAAGATAAATAAATCAATACGTGGAAACAAGTAGCAGAAACGAAATGAAGACGAGAGCAAGGTGACGATACAAAGCTGGAAAGCATCGAAACAAGGATCAAGATGTGAATGCAAGACAGCCACTGTAAACGGCAAGTGTCCCTGCACAACAGAGGAGGAGGAAGGAAAAAAAATAAATAGAGGCAGCTGATGGTGAGGAAAAAAAGGAAGGGAATAATATTTAGTTAGGAAGCGGTGCATAGGTCTGACAGTGGTGCTGACACAAGAGATTCAGAAAACACTTTTCCTGCTAGCTTAGCACGATGAGAAAGAGAGGGAGGAGGAGAAGCATTTGGAGACAGAAAGGAAACAGAAACAAGTAGAAAAGAACGGAATAAGAAAGTTAAAGAAGAAAGTGGGTAAGAAGAGCAAGGGGGAGATGAGGAAAAAAGCATAGTTTTCTATTCAATTCTCTTGACTCCAATTTCTCTGCCATTCTCGGCATTTCCATTGTTGTCACTGAATACACACTTTGGCAATGTGGGTGATTTTTTTTGTTTCTTAAACCACTGTGTCAGTAAAGCCCGCTGAATTAAACTGAACCAAGAGAGAAATAGAAGAGGGGCAGAGTAAATAGCTCTCAGTAAATCACACCCCCCCCACAGGGCATAGAGAAGAAAACAGGGAACGAGGGAATTGGGTGGTGGAGGAAGTGGTGGTGGTGAAGCGAGCATTGAGAGCATTGTATTGAACTGGGAGGATAATGCCATCAGCGATAGCTTAGGTGTTTCAGCAGAGGATTTGACGGTCAATAGACTTTAAGATCAAAAGGGAAGGAAGGAAGTAAATCCATGTCGAGGGTTCAATTCCAAAACACTGGGGTGAAATCTGTTACTACTAAATGTGACAGAAATTTTTATCTCGAGCCCTTTTCAGACACGGGATACATAACATTGCTGGCTTTTTTCTTAATGGCTTTTGGTCATTCAGACATAAGTGCCCCTTACGGTTTTCAGATATTTCCCAATGCTTGTACGATATTTGGCACCTGGTGTGCGAGAGGGAGCAGTGCTGGGACGGAAATGATATCAAAAGGAGGAGAGCATTGCAGTTATGTCACAGGCTGTAACACAGGCTGATGGATTTTAAAACTTTCCATTCGAGCCTTAATTAATGACCACTGCAAGCGCTGACGGATGTTCAGCCCCTTATTATAAAGTTAAAAAAAAATATATACATTATATTAAGTCACTTTACATCAATTAAAATAACTGACCGTTGCCCAAGTTCCACCCTCCTTAGTTACTGTCGCCATGCCTGTCAAGCTTTCCGTTCTCTCACAGTAAATATGCAGTTTACAATGTTAATGTGGGCGGACTCACAACTCAAACAATAACTGGCTTACCAACTATGTTGTCTCTTCTTGAATCATAAATTTCCACCCACCTTCTAAACAAAGCGTGCATTGGCACATCATGATTAGTTCGATTAAAGTCTCCTGGTTGACCAGTGCTAGATTTGCGCCAAACTATCGACATAAATAGCCTTGTTTTCCAGCGGTTCAGGCTCAAAATTGAACCCACCAATAATAATTCAGGATCTCAACAAAAGACACTTCTGTCTACAAACCATACCGACAGGAAAGAGGCAAAGGACCAAATGCCCATGGCCCTCATGAAATTCCTGCCCTTGTTTTATGCATAAGAGATGATAATTGAGTGATACATTTACACCGATGTGCCTTTACGGAAAAGTGGCATTTGCCTAACAAAGTGCAAGACTGAAAGGGGTGTAAAATAGCAGTACTAAAGCCTGATTAGGTTGCTGATAACTTCTATAACCCTCAGGGAGTTTTACTTTCATGCGTTGAGCATGAGCAGAGACGGAGACAGTAAATGATATGGATATGAGCAGACACAGGGGCGGGGGACCAAACACCCATTAGAATGAATGAAATTTGCGAATCAAAAAATATTAAATGATTTATATAAAGACGGCCTCCAAAAGGTGAGGCAAGATATAAAAAAGGTACCTAATACAGCGCAGTACATGAATAGAAAGATTAATTTGCTCCAAGTCCCAAAGAGGCACAAATATACAGCAATGTTCCACTTAAATCAAATGGAAGCAAAATTGCATCCCAGAGTCTGTGTAGGAAAAAAAGGCACAACAATAATTGCAAGGATGTGGAAAAAAACAACAGAAAAACAAATGCGCAATGGGAAATTAGGAATACATTATAAAGTCACCACCCAAAAAAAACGTAAGCTTCAGCAGCACAAATATGAATTGTGCTCTGGCTTTAAAAAAGATAAAATCTCAGCATAAAAAAGGAGCAACCATACCTCCGACTCTCTGTACAGTAATACAGCACGAATACAGGTTATCAGTTAAAAGTCGACAAAAAAAAATTTCAGATAAAGAATTCAGACTTTGCAGAGGAAGGAGAAAGGATTTTGAATTGTTAAGGAGAGCGAAAAAGAGGAGGAGGAGACCAGATGGAAAGGAGTTGGCTGGGTGATTCTTGCCTTGTGAAGTGTGATGGGGAGACGATGAGGCAAACACAGAGACGGAGATGAAATAAATGGAGGGAGGAGAGGGGAGACGGAAGAGGGTGGGAACCGTGTGAACACCAACAAACAAAACAGACGAGCAGAAGCAGACAGATGGGATGGAGCAAAAATGACAGACGACGTGCGAACAGACGCAGACATGGACACAGTTACAAACACTAGGAGATATATAGGACACATGTGGACGCGTAGAGATATGTAGAAATCGCATGGGTGCACACACACACACACACACACGCGAAAACAGACATACAGGGATTTTTGTGAGATGCTGCCAGTTGCCCAGATGGTGCGTCCATAGTTGTAGTGGCAGCTTCAACACAGGCACTATTATTAGAAGGAAGTTAGTCCGTCCAAAGCCAGAACGAGGCTGCACTTACTTCTGGGTGGCGCAGAAGGGATCGGAAGAGTTAAACGAGATTAGAGCAAGCCAGAAATCAGCGGGCCCTAAACAGAATCTGCACTCTGGACTCAAACATTTGATAAACAAGACAAACGGCTTTATCTGGCAAATGTTTGAAGCAGCAATGCCCCAGCTGTACAAATGCAACGGATACTCCTAACGATGATGATAACATGACAGTAATCCCTCACAGACGAATTCACGCTTTCTGACAGAAAAATCAAAAATGATTAGTGATCCAGCCCTGTGTGAGAATACTGTTTTTATCAAGCAATACAAATTAGTTTGAACGACATGTGCAGCGACTGCTGGTGAAAAACAGCTGGCTGATTAATCCCGGCAAATATCCAGTAATGCTGATTGATGGGCGTGTGTCGCTGTGAAAATACACTCGGCTGGACAAAGACGAGCACCAAGTCTGAACCTAGTGACTAGAGTAATGTCGACATTACGGATTGTTGAAAGAAACAAAGTAGCTTGATCAATGGTTGATAACTGATGACAATTAAAACGGATTAAAATGCTATTTAAATGACTACGGACACCAGTGAAAACAAGTAACTCTGGGATAAAGCGATGCCATTTTTTGACAAAGAATTCCACTGCAACATTCAAAACCTTTTCATCACCAAAACAAAATCCCATGAAAAGATCAAAACCTGCCCCAAGCCCATTAGCTCCTACTTGAATCAATAAAAAGGCTAAATGATTTTCTAAAAACAGCTGGGCACTGTAGTTTTTAGCAAATGTTACTCAAATAAAAGTGTAGACTTCTGTTGGCCACTATTTTCAGTTGCGGATTAATACACATTGTGGGATCGAATCTAAAATTAAAAACTGCAGTGCCCATGTTCATTATGATGAAGGAACATGTCACCCAGGACAACGGAGGTCTATGCCACATAAGCAATATCAGGCTTTTCATTTGTTGGGTTTGACAATCTAATATAGCCTGACTTAACCTTTAAATTAATCCAAAACAATTTACTATAACTTTCTCTGAACCTCTTTCTGAACTTCGTTCTCCCTGTACGATGAAAACAGCGTTTATCTGCTGTGCCTCACATTGTATGCCTCACAGGAGCGTCTTGGGACCCGAAAGGGTCGAGTAGCACCGAGATTGATTGTGTCGGTTTCTGAGACGCTAAAAGAAAGTAAGCTAATAAGACGGCCTGGAGCCAAAGTCTTAGCCCTGCAACACTTAAGAGCCATCAGTCTAAAGCTGTTGCCATAACAGGCGGAGCTGAAGTAGTTGGAGAGAGGGTTCCTACACATGGTCAGTTCCATTCAAGACTTCTAGATGTTAATCTTTTGACTAGATTAGAAGATTTTGGCTGGCAATTAAATGATTTTACAGGAAATAACTGGCAACTATCCATTTCTGTGAACAGAATATGTTTGTGACTGATAATACTGACAAGGCATCCCGTTGCGATAAATGAAGAAATAAACAAATAAATGGACAGAGAACACTGGAAAGAAAAATGTCATCTGGAAAAGATTTGTTTAATTGCTCATATTTGTGGAATTTGCAGACCTGTGTAGGAACCCTGAAAAAACAGACAAGTTATTGAGGAAAATCAGGACTGGGATCAGTTAACGTTTGGTTCGGTGAAGTAAAGAAAAAACAAAAAAAACACTCAGATTTCAGGGGCTTTCAATTTAAATTGATTTCCTTTCTCAAGTTACTTGAAAATCCAAAGTTAACTGATCCTCAACAATCTCTGGGTTGTGAATGTGTGTTGTAGAGTGAGAGTTACTGTCATTACAGTAGGTAAGAAGTCAGACAGGTGCGAGAGGGTTAAAAAGCCACAAACACCCACCCAGTGGCAGGAACAATGACAAGGTGCTGGAACTAGTCAGAGGGTTAGTTATGTGCTACGATTGTGCTACCAGCAATGCCAAATGGTTTTAGTTTTTCAGTCTGGCTCTGTCCGGACAGTCAGACAGAGCGGGCTTTACCGGCTGCAGGTTGTGGGCCGTTGTTACTGGGCGTGGCCTTATTCCCAAACACAGCATCGAAATCTACAGTCATGGCTGGGACGGTCTGCTGCAGAGGCTGGCTCTCCATTCCTGAGGGATGCAGTTAAATATGACTGATTAAAACCCTGTTTGGATGTTTAAACTGCACGAGATAACTCTTGGACTAGCTTATCTGACAAAACCTTAAAATTAGTTTAGATATATACATCAGATTGTGATTTAGCCTGGATGGAAATCATGGCTTTGCTCTAGTAAGGATTCCACCACATTAATCCCATTAAATGAGGAATATGAACATTACAGTCTCCAGCGTACTGCCATTGTTGTTGCTTAGTAACTCGAGATTCTGGGCAGACTGTCAGGCTTTCAGGGGAGAGTTAAGCCTGTGCACGAGGAAATCCACTGATGCACCTTTTGTTTTTTTGTCTCCATCCACATCCCTGTTGGGGATTAGGGCTTGAAGCCTCAGAGAGTGGCTGCCTCTGTGGAGTCCACGAAACAAGAACACGCGACAAAATTCTTGTGAATTTTGAGTGGGACAGACACCACAATGTCTATTAATAAACATACGACTTAACTAACCTTTCAGGAAACGCAACACTGACTAAAAAAAGAATTGATACACATTAAACACGGCAGATAGAAAATGGTCTACTAATAGAGTTTGAGAGAGAGAATCACCGTTGTCAGAAGTGACTAGCACCTTGCTACTCATGTACATGTAACACTTAATATTAAGAATTTTGCCGTGGAGTACATTACTGGTGAAACACATGCCATGGCTGAATAAGATGAGAAGACTGATACCACTCTTATGTCTGCCGGTTAAATATGAAGCTACAGCTAGCAGCTGATTAGCTTAGCACAAGACTGGAAACAGCAGGAAACGGCTAGCTTGCCTCTGTCCAAAAGGTAAGGTAAAAAAAAAAAAATAAGAAATCCACTGCCCATCCCCTTTAAAGCTCACCAATTTATATGTTATATCTTGTTTAATTTTTTTGTACTACTTGGCCAGGCCAAGTAACTTCCTGGTCGTCTCTGCTGGTTGCCTTTTGCATGGATTAAACAAATAAAGATATAACGTGTTAATTAGTGAGCTTTGGAGGTGCTGGTAGGTGAATTCAGTTAGTTCGGACAAAGCCAGGCTAGCCGTTTCCCCGTGTTTCCAGTCTTTGTGCTAAGCTAGGCTAACCGGCTGTAGCATCATATTTGAGACAGACAGATACAAGAATGATTATCAGCCAGAAAGCAAATTATGCATATTTCCAAAAATGTCCAACTATTCCTTTAAAGAATAATTAAAAAAAAAACATCTTCATTCTCCTGCCTAACTGACTGAACACTTGAATGTTTCTGATGTTTACAGCCTTGGACATTTACTCAAGTAAGTATCCTTTGTGTTATTTTTGAGAACAGCTCAGGGGATATTTATCTCCTGTGTCAGAGTCACTGATAGCGTAAAGGGCTGATATTTGGGCTAAGATGTAGCTCTGACTCTGAAATCTGGCCAAACTCTTTATAAATGGCTTTGGTTGAATGTTCTTGTCATACAGCCTGTAACACTCTGCCCTAACAGCGCTTCCAGATGCATCTCTGTGGCACTTCTTGATGTGAGGCAGCGGATTTTGAACTGAAATGTCAACTTTTTAAAATCAGTAAAAAGAGGGAGGGATATACTGTACAGCAAAGCTAATATGTGAAAGTCAGTGTTGTTGCTCAGCATGTCTGCCGCAGCAACATTTCCCACACTGACAAACACGAAAACGAGGAGATGGTGGTTGAATCTCAGCTGACATTTCCTTGAACTGTTTTATTGTGCCGCACAGACTGTGAACACATAGTTGCAGGATTTATTATTACAACCTACTATGAGTATTTACAATAAAAACACCTGCACCTAAAACTTGTTTTACTTCGTCTATACACAAGACAGCAGCTGGGTCATGCAACATTAGTTTCTGAAGAAAAGGAGGGAATGACGGTGGGTGGGTTGGGGTGGGTGGTTTACATAAAAAGACAAATGAATGGCTCGACAGATGGATGGGCAGACATGTGAACGACCGGCCAGAGGGGAAAAATCCCCAGAATGCCAAACACATTTTGGGAGAAAAAACAGAAAAGAAAAATCATATACTGAATTTTCCCTCAGAGATAAATTAATTTATGTGCATCTTTATGGGCATGTAGGTAGCTGTCTGAATCCCTCTGCTGCAGCTTTCATATATGGGTAAATGCAGTTGTGTGCGAGTGTGTGTGTGTAGGTAGTGTACCTCCCCAGGCACTGTTGGCGGTGGAGATTGAAGGAGTGCTCTGCACAGCGGGAATGAAGGCCGGCTGAAGATCAAACAGGTCACTGTTCAGATTGGGCACACTGAGGAGCCAAAGAGAGGGAAGCAAAGAGGGATAATGAGCGAGGAAGAAGAAGGAGACACACAAACGTGGCAGGAGAGAGAGAGAAGAGATAAGAAAGATAAGTGAGAGAAAAGAGAAAGTGGGAGTGAAAGAGGATAATAAAAGGGAAGGAAAGCAGAATGATGGAAAGAAAGGAAAATAAATCAAGTGGAAAAGCCAGAAAGAGAGAAGGAGAAACAAAGAAAGGAGATATGGACAGACAGATGGAGATAGAGCATTAATATTTAATCAATTGCGCATAAATAGCTAAAGTCACCACTAAAAATGTTCGTTTGTCACAGATAGAAATGAATCGTCACTCTCTGAAGGGCAGTAAAAACTTCCACAGAGCAATAAAACAGTTAAGAGCAGTAAATTCAGAGCGTAGCACAGTGTGTGCCTGTTGAGTACAAATTCTGTGCTGATTATCAAGAATAAATAGAGCCTTGCTTAGTCACTCCATCACAGCTGAAATCAGTTAGGGATTTGATACAGGGATTTGTTTTGTTGGGGAAGACAGCTTAAAAAAAAAAAGAAGAGTTTTTTAAGTGCATACAGAATTTACATACAGTACATTTAAAAACCCAACAGGCTGTTGAATAGCACCAGCCTCTCACAAGTCTGCTTTGCTTGTCAGTTTGTATTGTTTTGCATGATTTAACCTTGCTTGCTTGACTTTAAGAGCCATCTATCTGTGCTCATTATTCAATATCTCCAAAATGGTGAACATCTTACTGTATATGGACATGTGGGCAAACATTTGGGCGAGCTGGCGTGTTTGTGTGCGCGCACCTGCTGGCAGACAGCGTGGAGGTGAACAGCTCTGGGGTTTGTGTGATGTGGTTGTTGTTGGCGTAGCCTATCGACTGGCTGCTGGGGGAGGCAGAGGGTGGAGTATGCATGTTGATCTCCTTCAGGCGCTGGTCCTGGAGGACACGCACACACACACAGAAAGAATAACACCACAGTGTGATCAGGAAGACAATGGTTAAACAGTAATTTCCCCTTGGAAATGAATAAGTGTTTTGTTTCCAGTAAACTCCAATCCTGGAAAATGGCAAACCCCTTTCCTCTCACGCGTATAGTTAAAAAGGTGTCTTACAAAGACAAATGCACAAATATATCTCTCATACAGGAAACAACACCCAAGATTCATACAGCGGTCCTGTAACTTCTTGTGTTTAAACAAGCCCTTCTGTCCTTTCGAGTCGTGTTTGGAGATCCTTGTCAAGCATGTCATCGCAAACATGCCCAATATCAAAAGGGAGGAGTTTAAATCTGTGTGCTTTGGTGATATTCAGATAGTTCTTGGCTTTAGATTTAAGACTAAAAAATAAATAAAAATACTAGGCCTGCATCCAATCCCTGCCAAGGTTGTCTGTCGGTTTGGGATTCATCATACGCAGTATAATGACAGATAATAAGTTTAAAGTACTTAAAAACAATTTTATTGGTTTCTAGCGAGAAAACAAACTCTCCAGCACTGCATTGTTGTGATGCCTCAACAGTATCTGATACTGTCCGTCTGAGACACAGGCGCAGCCGAAATGCAGACTAGTGATGATGCACAAACATCAGCTAAACTGAAATAAAGGCAGGAACAAACCGGTGATCCGATTTTGATTTTTGCGTTGTTTTCGGTTGATTCATGCTGATTAAGTCAAGACATAAGAAGCCTGATGCGACTGTGCCTGCAAGCCACTTTCATTTAGCACAAAGAGCGGCAAAATACTGCTGATATTTACAGCCCGACTACCAGTTAACCAAATATTTTGCAGCCTCATGCAGCTCTCCGGTAAGAAACCCACCCGGACAACGCAGAAAACCTACCAGCAGTTATTCGACCTGCTGATTAAAGATGAACAACTCCAGTACTTTGAAGCTGCTCCTACACATTTGCCGATTTAAAAAATCTCCCCAGCTCCTTCAGACTTTCATTTCTTGAATGAAATTGAACATTTGTGCTTCAGGGGTCTGTTTGATGCAAGCTGGTAACAGCGGGGCAGGGGGGGGGGTCAACAACTTCCCATCACTCTGTAGCTTAAGATGATGCTGCACGACAACAAATTTGAAACAGTATGTGAAATGGCAGTGAGTGTAGATCTAAACTAAATGCATTAGATGTAGTATAAGTAATCCATACTGTTTCTCTGTGCAGTTTATATCCCATATTGCCAGCACTTTATTTTTGGTAAAATCCCACAAGTGACTACATTAAATGCCATTGCTTTAGTGATTTATTTTATCATTCTTGCAGTTTTATTGCTTATTCCGTGTGCTTGTATTCCACCTGCCTATATTTCCCGTGGGATCTTATTACTTTTGCTGCTACAATAACCTAATATCTCAACAGGGATCAATACATTTGTGTTTTATCATGTGGGAACATGTACTGGGAAATAAATAAATAAATAAGAATATGTACCATTTGGTAGACAAGGAAAGCAATTTACAGTACGGAGTACGGATTGGCACAAAGGGAATGGAAATGCTGCTTCTCCCAGTGCCTTCGTCTATTTTATTTACACATGGCCATTCACTTACACAACCTCTTCCACCTTTAAAAGGAATTTGGACTTTGAGCAGATTAATAAACAGGATCTCCTGCTGTACCAGCCTCAGCCAGCCAGAGTCCTCTTCATTCATATTCTGACAGTGTAGCGAGAAACAAATGGGAGCTGCTGTAATTGTTTGGGCAAAGGCCCCAGCTGGACAGTAGCTGAGTGTGTAAGTGTTTTTGTATGTGTGTGTGTGCGTGTGTGGAGTCCATATGGACACCAGAGTGCGCAGACAGCTGGACTAGAATATTTGGACGACCCCTGCTCACCCAGGCTCTCTCACTCGGTTCCTTACTCTGTTATGTTCTCACTCTCACTTTATCTTCCCTCTCCCTTCTAACTAAACCCAAAGGTAAATCAGTGGACCTTGGCAGAAACAGGGCAACCAAGGGCACAAAGTAAACAGTGCGGTAAAATCCAATCAACCACGCACACAAACGAACACGCCGAGACACGCTGGCAGCACATAAGGCGCCTAAATCTGCCAGGACATACACATGCTTCGTATACACGCACACACACAGATCAAAGCTCACAGAGATACTGGCAACACTACTAGACACATACTGTATCTTCTCTGTCAGGATGTAAGCATGCTTAACACACACACACACACACACGTTGAGCCGCAGTGTGCCTGTTTTGTAGCTTCACTCCTCTTACTCAATTACAGTTTGCTGTAAGGCAGGACTCCCAAGGCTGGAGCAAGCAATGTCAACACATTTTACACTTGACTTTTCTATTGCTCGGCTTGCCACTGAGACTCCTTGGCCTTTATCCTCAGCTGAAGTTCAGAGCTCACCAAGCAGCAAAGTTGCTTGGCAATCTATCAGCAGTCTGGTATGAAGCTGCAGCAGATTTGAAGTTAATTGTGGCTCTGCTAGCACAGCCACCGCATGGTCTTAAATCCAGTGCAATGACTGCAGTTACACTTGTCTTGCCATTTGGAGCCGAGTTTTGTGATGTGACTCTTTAGTTCAGAGATGAAATCCCTGCACACATGCGGCCTGATAGTGACTGCCCTGTTTCTGTACCACACTCTTCCTTACAAGAAGGTTTAATTATATAAACGAGTTTATATAGAGTTTAATAGCTACCATGTCTAATTGTGTTGATGTGGTTGCAATAAGACTGGAGCTTGTTCATCCAGTCTAGGTGCCTTAAACTCCCCAAATGGCACGACTTAATACTGTAATGTAAAGTAATGACAAGAATTAAAGTAAAATTATGTGTTATGGGCCACATAACTGTACATGCACAATCAGAATCCCTTTTGTTGGCCCTGTATCCTGACACAAAAACAAGAATTGACTTTTGTCCCCCCAGAAGCTCTCCGTGTGCTTTCACACAGTGCAAACAAACTAAATGTTTGCACAGCCATACAGTTACACAAAGATAAAAGCTAAACAAGGTTAAAGGTTTCTTTTTTCTTATCTACTACTCTGAATGCAGTGTTAAAGGCCCCATTTGCACGTAGCATTTACATTTTATCTGTATCTGGATAAGGAAGAACACATGTTAAAGGGTGCACTGTATGCTTTTGTGGTTCCAGAGAGAGCGGTGCAAAGATAGATTGGCTCAAGTCAGCATCTGTTGGTTTTGAAGACTACAAAAATGAAATTGAAATAGGTCTGGGCATGTGGAGTTACCAAGAACTGAGCTTACCAGACCTCTATAACCTGCTCTTTCATCTCTGCTTGAGACTAACAGCTCGAGGCTACGTTAACCGCTACTAGCATAACGCACCCAAATCTCCAATGAAATGTTGAAATAATTCCTTTCCGCTAGCTTAGTAACCTCATCAAAAGCCGCACGTATTAGCTAGCAAACCTCCTCTTGATTTAGAAAAACTGAGATCACAATACGGCCAGAATGGAAAAGAACTCATTAATTTCAGGTGTACATGCAAATGCCGGTGATTAGATATCATTATCCAGACTAGAATTGCATTTCCTGAAGAAAATGTGTTTGAGCGGTGGCTGCTGCTGAATCCAAAAGAAGGAAAGATTTGTGCTAACAAAGAAACTCCACAAGAAGGCAGCACGAGACCACTAATTAATTAACTTAAGTCTGTTAATGATATGAAACATCAAATTTGACACTATAATATCCGAGTATATACTGCATGTGCACTTAAATCAACTGAATAGGAGGAGACCTATAGTTTGGTAAAAGCGATGCTTATATTGAATTTGGTCACATCTCCCAGAAGAAGCCATCACAAGTTCACATTTTCTTAAGGAGAAGTGTAATTGCCCATAAACTCAAGATTCTAGCCATGTCAGCAGGAGTTGCTGAGAATATATTGTTTGGTTACACTGTGTTAAAATTAAAAGGGGGAAGTGCAAGTTGAAGAAAGGGAAACTTAAAGGATTAGGTCAGCAGGTTTTGTGTCAGTAAAAAATAACAGGTTTAAACAGCAAAGACCATAAATTAATAAACTTATACTAAGCATTTTGGAGTAGATAGATGCTAAAAGTAATGGAATAAAAATAATAAAAGAAAACGGCAGAAAAGGATAACAAGTGTGGCTGAGGCCAACACTCGCACAGTGATGTATTCAGATACAGATCCCATGTTAACACCAGCTGGGGCATAAATCAAAAATGCATTGCTCATAGCTGAGAGCTGCTTGAATCAGAGTAAGAGGGGATAAAAGGGTGACAGCAGTAACTATTAGACCTGCTGCTGGCATTTCTGCTGCTACAGCACTGAGTCTGACCCCCTGATTCCGAGGCGATTTGGTATAAAAGTATAACATCAGTTACCTTAAGAGCCTGCAGTCTGGCCTGTTCCTCCTCCAAGGCCTGCTGCTTCTCCTTCTCGTCCATGCGGCTGAAGGACATGCCGGTGGAGGAGAGAGATGAAACGGCACTGGACAGGGTGGACGCTCTGCAAGCCACAAGACAAACGTCAATATTTTGTATTTTTTTCTCTCTCAGGTCTTGACTGGAGTGATGTGTTTGAAGGAAACCTGATGGCAGGAAATTAAGCTTTCTAACCTGGTGTCTGCATTCAATTCCTTGGTCTTCTTGCCCTCCAGAGAGGCAAGGTGCTGCTCCAAAGCCTCCAGGAGGCTGCTGGGGGCCTGAGAGAGAGAAGGGGAAAAAGAAATTCAGTAATCAACTCAACTTCTTGAGAATCCTTTCTCACATTCTGTCTCTTTCAAATGCACAAAAAAGACCCGCCTACACACACAAACAGCACCCAGAGTTAGTTTGTCTCACAGGAAGGTAACAGAGTGCATCAGGCTCTAAGAATAGCCATGGCAACATGCAGCAAACACTCACACTGTTAGCAGGAGACTCAAAACACACAGAGAGAGGGGGAGAGAACAAAGGAGGTTGAAAAACAAAGAGCGGGGAAAAAGGTGGAGTGTGGAGGAGAGGTTACGCCACTTCTCCTGAATTCACATGAGCAGAGGGCGATCATTTCTGAGCCGTTTCATTCATTTTTCCATTCAACTTCCCTTTGCTGTGTTTTGCCTCTTTGTCTTGCTTATCTCGCAGTGTGCCTCGCATGGTGAGGGCCTGTCATGCTTGAACAATGAGTGCCAGAATGCACTCTGTGCCTCTGACTTGTCAGTATGGTCTCTGCTCTAGTTTACCCAAATCTCTGCGCATATGCATTCCACGTGGGGAATAAGATTAAACTTGAATCTTTTTACCTTTTCGTAATAAATTGTCCCGAAAAATGAGTGAAGCCTCTAGATTGTCTTTGTTGTAAGATGACTTAAGGCGGCGGCATATTATATTTGAACTCAACTGTCAGTAGGCAGGTTACTTGGGGATCGTTGCTACGCTACTACAGAAAACACAATTCAGCTGCAAATTCAAGTTCAGCTCCAACTGTTCACACTGCACAACACAATGTCTTCAGTGCTCGTTAGGTGCCTCATTAATGCTCCAAAAAAAAAAAAACACGGGAAGCAACAGGGCAAAAGCGAGCGAGACAGCTGCATTATTAAGTGTACAATCAGTGGTTCTCTACAACTTAACACGCAGAGAACTAGTTCAGCTCCGTTTTGGCTGAGGAGAGAGGAGAGGAAATTCTTCCACTGAGAAAATATGACAACGTCATGTCTGTCTCTCCATCCACAAGAATGCAAAGTGTGCCATCAATAGGGCTGCAGACATGCACGCACACACACACACAAATTTGGGAGTGTTTTGGCTTCTGAGACCTTTGCAGCTGGCTAGACAGCAAGTTCTTGCCAAACTGTTGCCTGGTTGTTAAAGAAACAGTGACTCGCAGAAGAGAAAGAGGCCGTTTCTAACTATCCGTGGGTCTGAATGGGTGAAAAGAAGACCTTGTGTATGCCCAGTCAATATTAGCTCTGACACACAGAGCAGGGTGTCTCCTCATCTCGACTGTACGTTTGACGTCATGCCGGTGTTCCCTGCTTTCATCTTAAGACATTCAGTGATAGCATTAGCTATCCGGGAGACGTAGAAAAACGTCATCGCCGATAAAAATATATATAAAAAAAGACAGAGAATCCACCTCGTCTCCTCTCATGTTTGCTCTTTTTTCAACAGTGATTACACGGTAATGCTCGGGTTATTCACTATCACAGCGCCTCCTCCACGCATGTTGAAGCGACGATGTCGTGCATGACAAATATGAAATAAACAACATCTAAAGAGGAGGGTGGAATTTAAATGAGTGAGTCGAAACCCGGTGCAGGGATTCTTTCATGTAGATGAAGACGGAGGGGCGTAGGGGTGAAAGCCTCATTTTCTATTCATGAGGTTTCGTGGCCTTGTGCTTGTCGTGCCAGAGCTCTGCGTCTGTGTGTGTCCACCTGAGGCCAACACACACATATTGTATTCAGTCGACACCATATAGCTCCACAGTGGAAAGAAAAAACAAGGGCATGCCCGGGAGCGTTGAACACAAACACATACATGAGAATATATGATGTTCATGCAGGGGGTTGAGCCGGTTGGAGGGGGTAAGCAGTACAGTGTGCAACCCACCACCTACAATGTATGATCCTTTTGTTCTCTGCGACAGACGAGGGAGAAGAAAAAGGTCTATTTAACGACCACAGAGAACAGTGCAGCTTCACTGTGACACCAACACAGTCAGTCCACATGCTGTTAAACGTCCAGCTTTACACCCTGTAATTGCTTTTAGTCGTGCATGACCACGTTCCAGTCAGGCTGTGAAAAGTTAGTTGCATCTGTGTGTGGGGGATTTTTGAAGGTATTTCGCAGAAAAGCACCAACGTGTCAACTGTTCAATATTAGTATGTGCCAGAGTACCTGTAGTTTAGTGAATTGTAAACCTAAATCAAGGCTGCAACTAATGACTATTTTCATTACCGATACATCCATCAGTTAGGTAGGGATTCCTGATTCTGATACCTAAGCTCAGGGTATCTGTTGATACTCGGAACCAAACTTTGCTCTCTTTTTGGAACTAAAAATCAAGTCGGCAGCCCATTTAAGACATTGACAAAGAAACTGTATTAAATGTGGATCTCCAGGTTGGATGTAGGCAAACGCACTCAGTCAATCTGAGATGCTAGCGTGACCATTAACTTGTATTTATGTATTTCTACCTTGCTTTATCTCTGTTTTGAACCTGCCTCACGACGGGAGTTGAATCAACCAATCAAGCCTCTTGACAAAAAGTTCAACATTTTCAATATACAATGATAGACAAAAGCAGCAAACCTAACCTTCGACAATCTATAACCGCTAAATGTTTGGCATTTGTGCCGAATAAATCAGTTAAATTATTAATTCAAGTAATTTCTCTGTTGTAAGGATTTGTGACTTTTTTCGCCATTTTACATAATTGTAAACTGAATATCTTTTGAGTTTTGGACAGCTGGCTGAACACCACAAGACATTTAAAGACTTTACTTGGGGCTTTAGGAAATTGTGATGGACATTTTCCACTATTGCTGACATTGTACAGATCAAAACACTTAAACAGATTTACTGATAATGAAAATAATTGCTTCATGCAGCCTTATTGTTGAGACATTTTCTGTCCATTACATCCATTAATCATTTCAACACTAAACTGGATGTCATAAATGATTATACAGGACATGGCTATTTATTTTGAAGTGCTGATAACAAAAAAGACAAAAACAGAGGCAGTTCATAGCAATAAGCTGAATAGTAAATGGCTGTTAATCTATATTCAAATACAAAAATCTTTCAGTCTGATGTGTGCCAGCCTAACCAGCGACATCAGTGGGCTCTCTTAGGTCCTCCCATAAACCATTAGGAGGATGAAAACCATGCTTGAAGCAATTGCTTGGAATTCACAATTAGACAAAAAGGCAACTTTATCCTTGATGATTAAAAACAGAAATCTATGTAGTCTATTCCCTTGTAGTGATGCAGTCTTGTTTAAGCCCTTTGTTGTTGCAATTATTATTTTTGTACACGCAAGGTCTAAAGCTCATTGTTCGCACTTGCTCAGGGTTTCAAATCCACGTGACGAAACCTGCAGTGGGCCTGCTGATGGCGCAGTGTTTAAGCAGGCCAACGTAACACACCTCAGCCTGTTGTTGGATCAATAATGAGCATTTAGAAGTGAAAGAGAAAGCAGGAAATCAATCAAACCAGAGGGGAGTTGCCTAGACTAAGATCAGGTTAGAAGGGGTGATTGAAATAAAAATGAGTGGGCGGAGAGTGAAGGAGAGAGAATGAGTGAACAGTTGGTAAAAGGGGGGGGGGGCACAGGTATATGCAGGAGTGAAATAAGGTGTGAGTCGACGGATGAAAGCACAGAGGGAGCAGTGAAACCGCACGTGGCGTTCAAAGAAAGCCAGGAAAAAAAAGGACGAGAAGGAAGGAGGGAACGCAAGAAAAGGAGTGAGAGTCAGAAAAAAGAGAGAAGAGGAGGTGGGAGGTGAGATGTACACTGACCTGTGAGAGATCTGGGATGTCACCCTGATCTATTCCAACTTGCTGTTGTCAAAAAAACAAAACAAAACAAAATCAACAAAATAAAAAGGGGAGAAAGGTAGGTGGGATAAAATGGAAAATAAAATAAAAGAGAAGGGCAGGGTCCATTTGTAAAAAAATTAAATTAAATAAAAAAATAAGATGAGAAAAAGCAAAAAAACAGGGGAATCATTACTTCATGCAGTGGCAGAGTCAACATAACCAACAGAAATAAACAAGAAAAAGTTTTCGACATCTGGATCGGCCGGTGAACCAACCAATCCTCACAGTGAATGACGATGATGATTGCGATAGATAGACAGTGATAAATATGTCTGACCAATGAGGGAGAGCGAGCATGGTGACCGATGAATAACACATTTATAGAACAGGACGGCAACACCAGAGTCTCCTCCAAAACAACAGATAACATTCGTGTGAACATGTTGACTATTCAGGACACAGATAAAGAACATTACGTCCCGGACTTCTTAATAATCATCTGCGCGACCTTGGTCTTCTTTCTAAACAGTTGTTAAACACACCTTTATCGTCAGATTTAGCAGCAGAAAATATGAATGATGGTTGATAAAAGTGCACTCCCACTAAAAGATGCCATTCTAGACATCCATCTCATGTCGCAGGTGCCATGATTTTGTATCTCTGGGAGGATGAAATATTCTCTCTACATCAATAAAGAAAGGGAGGTGTGGAAAAAACCATTTAACCATTTTCAACAGGTTTTGTCAATCTAAATGATAACAAATGACTATATTTAACCATTGGACTCTTGCAATTAATTTGTACATCATCTTTTCAAGGATTTATCAAACAGACCGCATTGATGGTGAAGACTCAGCATATTTTAAATACGCTACTGTGCATTCTATCTGGATTATTTTTACAACACTGTGTCGTTTCTGAAAATGACCACAACGATCAGAGTCTAATCTACCAAAATTTATATTTCATGTTATGTTCATAGCACTAGCTGTCGTCTACATTGTGTGGTCAGAACAGTGGGTGTTCGTTTACCTGCACCGTTGTGCAAAGTAATGCAAAATCTACAGTGAGTATCCCCTAAAGTACTGTATCAGACAGCCTCACACAGGCAATCTAGATTGATGCAATATGTTCAGAAAAACAGATTCCAGATCAGAGTTAGTCTTTTAAAAAGCCTCGACAATGATTGACATATGTAGTGTAAAAAAACAGAGCAAATTAATCATTAGTTTATTCCCTGAATGTATGAGGGTTTTTAATTAAGCACTATTGTTTTAAATTGTGTCTGTAAAAAAAAACAAAAAAAACACTTAATGGTCCAGGGAGCTCCTTATAATCTAATATTAAAAGACAAAGGGCCCATTTATTTGAATGTACATTCATGCAGAGAATGTGAACCACCAATGAGGTTCTGCTGAAGTTACAGTAGCTGATTCTCACCATTTCGAGCCTGCTGAAACAAAGGAGGGAGGGAAAGAAGAGGGAACGAGAGGAAAGGGAAAAAAGAGGGATGATCTGTGGGCACTGGGCGAAGGAGAGCCACACAAGTATCCATCTTTGTCAGGAGGAGAGCGGGAGAAGAAAGGATTAGATGGAGGAGCGGGAGAAGGACCTAACGGAGCGCCTAACCACACCCTCCATCTTAGGCTTATTTTGGCTGTATATTTATGTGTATGTGTGTGTAAGAGTCTGCACAGCAAATGTGGGGCAGTGAGGGTAGAGTCAGGTACTCTTTTGTACACACTGTACAGTAGCTGTGTGAGCAAAATGGTGGGGTCGTTATGTGGAAAATACACCTATCCAAATGGTGTGTGAAAAGGTGATGAGTGTGCATAAACATTGTGTTGTGATCAGGGGATGTGGTCAGGACAAGAAACAGACAAGAAGATATGAGGAAAAGAAAAAGAAAAAAAGGTAATTTAAAAACGGGAGTTGCTCTTCCAAAAAAAACATAGAAAAATCTTATCCCTGATGTGTGTTTGTACACATTCATGTTCTTGTGTGTGTGTGTGTGTGTGTGTGTGTGTGTGTGTGTGTGTGTGTGTGTGTGTGTGTGTGTGTGTGTGTGTGTGT
>JAVQJF010128358.1:0-24220 GCA_036023855.1 Gadopsis marmoratus
CCCCCCCCCTTCTCTCTCTCTCTCTCTCTCACAACAAAAATCCCCCCCCAAAAAAACAATCAACAAGCTCACCTCTGTGGACGCGGATCTCTGTGGGCCGGAATGCGCAGAAAGCTGGCGGAGTAGGTGCTCCGGTCCCGGCGGCGGAGGAACTTGACACAGCTGGTGTGCAGCGTCCAGCGGCGGTGTGTCCTCGTCCCAAATTAAACTACAAAACAACAACAACGTACCAACATTCCACGCTCTGCTTCCGCAAGCACCCGCGTCACCGGCTCCTCGTGACCGCCCCCTCCATTCATGAAAATAACTTTGTGCTGACGTCAGTCTGGGAACGAGGGGGGCTGCTCTTTGCTTACTTCACTAAACTAATCTGCAGGAAGTCAGCCAGCGTCGGAGTCGAGGGCCCGAGAGGGAGCCGTCACTTTGGGAAAAGTCCTGCAGGTTTCTGCGGCCTCAGACGGGTCCGGAGCGGCAGATTCCAGCCCGGCGGGAAGAATGTGGCGTAGTAGCCCGGCAGCAGCCACTTGGGCGGCACATGCTGCCGGTGGCGTCACGGGTTATTCTGGGTAATTAAGCAGTGAACGCGACCCTGTTGAGTCAGTCGCCTCCTACGGGCTCGCAGGGTCCCCGTGTTCATCTGTCGGACGTGAGGAGACCACAGCTGTGGGGCTGCGCTCAGACCACGGTGGCGCTGACCGGACCAGCGTGGCCCGGAGCCCGTTCCTGCGGGCTAAAACCGTGAATCACATGAGTAGTGATGCTGTCCACCATTGATGTATGTGTTCTGTGTGTGTATGTGCAGGAACAACGTTCACATCCGCACCTGGATCTGGGGCCTGTGTGGCAGAAACGACGACCTCAGATATGGAACCTGGCTGGTTTTATTAAGTGTGTACATTTACGGCGGCTGCACAGTGCATTTGTTCACGTCAGGCGACGTGTGCAGGCAGCATTTATGCAGATGACATGTTCACCTGTCAAACACCGCCTTTAAAAGTAGAAATTGACAGAAATATCCCATCATAACACACTGCGACCGTCCATTTGCCAGATATACTGTGCAGGCAAACATCGGCTTGGACGCACGTGGTTTTAAGAGATTTCTAATTGCCCGTTTCGGGCCAAAAGTAGCTTCTTTTTTTTTTTGTCCCGTGGTGGTTTCTGTTTAATGGTGCTAGATTTAGCCACCGCAGAGGCGAAAGAGGAAACGGAGAGACACACTCATTGTCTCGTATGCATGATGCAGTTTTGACCTTTAGATAAAGTGCGACTGCGTGACGAGTGATTCATGTTCTGTTGTGTTTTGCCAGCGGGACAGTTCAGGCCACAGTGAGTAAAAACGTTGAGCTCGCCGTGCTGTTGTCTTGGAGGCCGTGCACCCCAAAACTCCAACGCTAGACATAAAATCCCGAACACTGACCGTCCTGAGACCTGCTTTCCAGAGGAGCTGACTAACCCCTGACAACGCATCTCGCATAGGCTTCGGTTGCTGCCAGGGGTTGCGCCTAGTGACTCAACCGATGAAGCTCTTTCCCCCGAATCCCACGTGGACTCGATTGGGCCACACGCTGGAGATGGTGCACTGCATTCTTTCATCTGCGCTGGAGCATGTTTCGAATAAAGAGCAAGTAAAGCTCCGTCGGGTGTGTTCTGGTAGTGCAGCAGCACTTCCTTTCCACTGTGTCGCCTTCCTGTAACGACGCGAAACGTCGTTTGGTGAAGCAGCGCCTTTGCGGACCAAACGAAACGGTAAAGTGCCCAAGTATTTCCGCTGTGTGCTGATGTGTGCACATATCGTACTTTTTACTCCACTACAGTCATTTCATAACTCCAGCTACAGGTTCAGATTGTTCATACAAACCGTGACTCATATTATAAGCTGTGATATTTGCTTTGGATTACGCCGCCCGGCAGTATAGGACGTATCTGAAATCAGCTCCACCTTTAACAGCGACAACACCAGTGACGCGTACACATTAAATCCAGTAAATGAGTCCGTGTTTTTCTGTAATACATAACGAGTGTGTGTACTTTTACTTAAGTAAGATTATGAGAACACTGATTAGATTAGAGATGATATTACATTATATTATAGATGCAATCAGATAGAAGTTGGCTGGAATACATTCATTTATAACAGATGTGAGATGAGATCGGATTACATTAAAGTAGAGATGGGATTGGATTAGAGATGGGTTTAGATGAAATGGGATTAAGTGAGATGAGATTACATTTCATTTAATTAGAGATGAAAGTACATTTAAGCAGATTAGAATGAGAGATTCAATGCGATGAGATGGGATAGAGTGCAGAAAACACAGAGTAGAAACAAGACTATAGCGCTGGTATGTTGTCTGCGTGTTGTCGTCGACAAACACAAAGAAAAAGTCTCTGCGGGACCATCACTGATATTCTACATCAGTCCAGGCATCCAGCCGCCACACCACCCAGATCCTGTCCACCAGGCACCAGCGTCCACAGATGACCTGAAATACACCCATTGTGTCAAAAACAAAAACAAAAGCAGCTCGCCATGTGCTGCAGACTTGTCGGGGGTTTCCGTCAGATCGACACGCTGTGGGTCTGGGATCTTAGAAGCAGGTTTGGATTACAGGAAGTAGCATTGAGTCACCAGTCAAGCTTCTTTCTGACTCAGACTGTTGAACTCAGGAATCTGACCTGGCACAAAGAGGCCCCCTGTTGTATGGGGATCTTTTTTCTTCTTCTTCTTCTTCTTCTTCTTCCTCTTCTGTTCAAATGCTCCAAGTTATTAGTGAGTAAGAAGGCTGACACTGACCACGCAGATTTGATTTTAAACTGAAATAACAGCATTACCACAGTGAGCCAAATAAATCGTTACCGGACGAACACGCAAGATGATCGAGCCCATTTCCTTCCTTTTGTTCAGGAATATCTAACTGAGAATGTCTGACACGTGAGACAGGCGGCACAGTTTGGACCGTAGCTACGTCATTTCGGGAGTGAAAGAATTGTTTTTGCAGATTTGTGGACTTCCCATCTGACACGAGATTTAACTTGGAACACTGACTTCACATTCCACTGACTTCACCGAAATGTGTTTCCCATGAAAACACTTTACGTAACCAGCTGGCCGCTTAGACCTGCATGGAAACGAGCACGGTGACAGCAGTAGGCCAGTGGCGGCGGCATGGTGGCCTGTTTACAGCCTAATAGTCACCAGAGTTGTGTAATGTTCTCTGATAGCGTCGCCATACTCAAAACTATTTATTACCAAACTAAAAGTTTAGGATTCGGGGGAAAGCGGGCAAGAAAAGTGCATCTTGAGAGTTACCCATTTCTATACTTGACAGTCTTGTCAGGGATTATCAGTGTTTAAGGAATGAACTAAGCACTACTGCTGACCATTGTTGGGACTAAATATGAACATTATTAAGGGTGGAAAAGCTTTGATGCTCGACTGTGTTTTCCTTGAGGCATGAACGTTTTTAAAGAATAAAAACAGCTGTCAGGATGAAAACAAGCGTGCTGTGATGATTTCTCAGAAAGCCTTGCATCTACATTGATTTAATGGCTGAGTCACCATCATATAGTTCTTGGTTTTAAGACGGACAACATCTGCATGTTGTTTCCTTTCGGCTTCAACCTCCTGCTTTGTGGCTGCTGTGTTGCTGAATGGCTTTTTAATCTTTTGTGTTTTCTGTATTGAAACGTGACATTATGTTGTCTTGGTGTCTTTGTCCTGCTCGTTTTCAGATGTGTCATCACAAAATGCACTTAATTTACAAGGGCTGACTATTCTGTTTAGATTGAAGTCTTGTTTTCATTCATGCTTATGAATTTACACAAATGCTAAAATTGTACTTCTCTCAATTTTATAAAGCAATAAAATGAAGATTGCTCCCACCTTGTGTTAAATGAGTGGTATTTAAATGAAGAATGTGAGAAAAGTTGTCTACTTTGCTCTTATAGGGAAGAAAGTAAATCTAGTGTACTAATATGGAAAAAAAGATACTATAAATGTAACAAAAAGCCTTCTATTCACGTTATTTCTCTTATTTTCTTATGTTGGTTTTGTCCAGCAGGTAAACAGCTAATGATTCAACCTGAAGACTAATTATATATATATATATATATATATATAATTAAATTACACATTGTGACCATGCTCCGATGGGCAAATAGCTGAATAAATGATTAATATGCGCTTGTATCTGCCATGATGCTATTGTTGCTAACGTGTATAATGATGAGTCTTACAGCCCTCTGGTGGTAACAGAGAGTAACTACAACTGCACTCATCTACCGTCAAGTGGACGCACGGTATGGCATAGTAGCACATCCTGTTAAGGATTTCAAAGTAAAATATAAGTGTAGTTACGCACAATGCAAGACTCATCATTATACCACCATAAAAACTGACCGACTCCACGAAAGTCAAGGCGCACGGTGAATAAATTCACAATACAAGATTTTGACAAAATTAGGTCGAGCTGTATCCAATGGACTACTTTCAGTGCAACATCACCACCTGACCCTTGCTGGCACTAGGTGGCGGTATGCCCTTTTATGTTTATTGGGAGAGCAGCCTCGATAAAAAGAGAGGAAGAAGGCTGGCTCAGGCTGTCTGGCGATAGCTTTGAGTCGGCAAACGCTCGTTGCTGTTAGAAAGTGCATCGTCGCGGCGAACCGCGACCAGTTTAGTGAGACCGAATGAATAGGTGAGCCACTTTTAATTTAAACGTGTTAGTCTGCAGGCCAATTAACGCTTGTTCGCGGTCAGTGACAGCAACGGTAGCTACAGTTGCTAACAGCCACATAGCTTTAGCATTATTTGTCGCCGTTAGCCTCGCAGTCTTTGTCCAGCATGTAGCACAAATGTAATTAGCAACGTACAGGCTGTCAACCGAGTGCAATGCTGTTGGCGATTATCTTGCCAAGCGATTAGTCAGTGCGATTCGGGGTCTTAAATGGCTTGTCGATGTTAGCTGTAGCCGTTAAGTTTGTTTTAGCTGACGCTGTAAACGCGTGTGTTTTCCTTCTGCTAATCTTGTGTTTCTCTCATACACAGTCCGCTTCGACTTGTGCCCAGTTAGTCAAGATGAATCGTCCGAAGCCTACAACCCTCAGGCGCCCCAGTGTTGCGAAACCATCAGGTAAAACGTCAACCCCGGTGCCGTGTTGGTGTTGTTTTGCGCTGAACGCGGTAGCAAAGCAGAAATAAGTCATGCCATGCTTCTCCCAGGTCACCCTCCGCCAGGAGATTTCATTGCTCTCGGCTCAAAGGGCCAGGGCGGAGAGCCCAAAGCCCCCGCTGTCCTCCTGAAGCCAGCAGCCACAGGTTTGCCCGCTGACCGCAAGAGAGAGACTTCCTCCGCGCTGCCCTCCTCGTCGGCTCTGTCCAGCCTCGCCAAGCGGCCCAAACTATCCACCACTCCTCCCGTCAGCGCTTTGGCACGACTGGCTGATGTCGCAGCTGTGGACAAGAGAGCAATATCGCCCTCCATTAAGGAGCCATCAGTGGTACCTATTGAAGGTAAATCAATGGCTCTGCCTGTTTTGTTGTTTTTTTTTCTTCAAAAGCAAAAAAAAAAAAAAAAAAAAGCTAACACAGACATGGATGCAACATTTCTGTTGCACATTTTACACTGTCATAGTTGCAAGGAAGGCTACAACTCCCCTTGTCGTATTGTAGTGTCACCGGCAGTGCTGTTGGATGAGATTGAAGCCGCAGAGTCTGAAGGAAATGATGATCGCATCGAGGGGCTGCTGTGTGGAGCGGTGAAACAGCTCAAGTTGAACCGAGCCAAGCCTGACATAACACTGTACCTCAGTCTCATGTTCCTGGCCAAAATCAAGCCCAATGTTTTTGCTACTGAAGGAATTATTGAGGTAAGATTTCTAATACAGTGAGGCTGAAATGGGTGGGAATGTCTAAGGACCGATTATAATGTTACAATACACGTGTTTCCTTAGCCTCCACTAGTTTTGTAATTGCAAAATTTTGAAGTAGTGGGTAGTTTGAAAATACAGATGAAATGATTCAAGCAAATAACTGACTATGTTTTGTCAATGATTATTTCATGCACAGCTAACCATTTATATTCAACATTTTAATGGTTGTATATTCATGAGTTATGCGTAAAAGATGTGTTGGGGAGTTCTGTGCTATACAATTATATAACTACCTAAGAGATTTTTGATATTGCGTACAGACATTGTTAGCCTTGCAAAGAAATGTAACCCAAAGTGAACCTCTCCGATGTTGGAATTTGGAACTGGAATTTTATTATTTATTAAGGCCTTGTGCAGCCTCCTGCGTCGGGATGCTTCGATCAACTTTAAAGCAAAGGGGAACAGCCTTGTGTCTGTTCTTGCTTGCAATCTGCTGATGGCAGCCTACGAGGAGGACGAGAACTGGCCAGAGATCTTTGTCAAAGTGAGAATACCCTAAACGCATACAAAATAGTTTTATAAATTCTTTTTGTTTACTGTTTTGTTTTATCTTAGCCAAGTAAGAATAATTTGTTAACCTAAAATGTGTTTTCAGGTGTACATCGAGGACTCTCTGGGTGAAAGAATCTGGGTGGACAGTTCTCACTGTAAGAATTTTGTTGACAACATCCAGACTGCTTTTGGGACAAAGATGCCCCCTAAGAGTATGCTGCTGCAGGCAGACACGAGCCGCTCTGGTGGAGATCTCAGTGCAGGTACGGTTATATTCAGAAAACACACGGGCTTGTTGTTTGTTAGGATTGCTGATGCAGGAAACAAGCACTGATGGTTATGCTGCGTTTGGTTTTTATTACTTCTTGTTTTTAGGTAGCAGCCCTCATCCCTCAACCCCCGATGAAGATGATAGCCAGACAGAATTGCTGATAGCAGAGGAGAAACTCAGCCCTGAGGATGATGGTCAGGTTATGCCGAGGTATGAAAACTTGCCAGGCAGATGTGAGGGATGCTACAGTGTGTGTGATGATAAGATTTTGGTATTTTATTAATTTTTCACAATTAAAATGATCTATAATGATTCTTGCAAAAAAGTTACTACGTCCCTGCTCCATTTCGTCTTTTGTCTAACCCTTTGCTGTACTCTAGGTATGATGAACTGGCAGAGAGCGTGGAGGACTATGTGCTTGACGTCCTCAGGGATCAGTTGAACCGCAGGCAGCCGATGGACAACGTGTCCCGAAACCTGCTGCGTCTGCTCACTGCCACGTGTGGCTACAAAGAGGCACGGCTCATGGCTGTGCAGAGGCTGGAGATGTGGCTGCAGAACCCAAAGGTGAGCAAAGGAATACTATGCAATACACCACTTGTAATGCTCATTTTCCCAGTATCTCATTGGCTATATTTTCTGTCAGCAACCTGAGGTAAATACTGCATTTGGTGTGGTGAATGAACTGCAAGGGGAAAATGGCAGTCCTGCAGTAATGGATAATTTGTCACAATATTTTTGTAAATGAAAGTTAAAAGGTACAATTCAATCATTACACCGGTATAACTACTGATGTTGTTGGGTCTGCACAGCTGACTCGACCAGCTCAAGACCTCCTGATGTCTTTATGTATGAACTGCAACAGCCACGGAGCGGACGACATGGAAGTGGTCTCCAACCTGATCAAGATCCGACTCAAACCTAAAGTCCTCCTCAACCACTACATGCTGTGTGTCAGGTCTGTGGAGTCCGATTTCTTTGGTTTTACTCCTAACTTGCTGTCACGCGCAGTGTGCTTACACTAACTCGTGCTTTGGCCATGATTCTCCAGGGAGCTGCTCAATGCACACAGAGACAACCTGGGCACGATGGTGAAGCTGGTGATCTTCAATGAGCTGTCCAATGCCAGGAATCCGAACAACATGCAAGTCCTCCACACAGTGCTGCAGCACAGCCCAGAGCAGGCTCCAAAGGTGGAACTGGAGACTTTTGAATTGTTATCAAATAGTAGTTTGGGGGGAAAAAAAATTCCGTTTTCATCATTTGGCTTCTAAAATCTGCATTTAAATGTTATTGTTTTCTAAAAATCAACATTCTCTCTCTCTCTCTCTCTTCCTTTGTGTCCGTAGTTCTTGGCGATGGTGTTCCAGGACCTGCTGACCAATAAGGACGACTACCTCCGTGCCTCCCGAGCCTTGCTGAGAGAAATCATCAAACAGACTAAGCACGAGATTAACTTCCAGTCCTTCTGCTTTGGTTTAATGCAGGAGAGAAAGGAGGCCACCTATGTGGAGATGGAGTTCAAAGTATGTATAGATGAAAATCCGTCTTTCAGCTTTTATCTTCATGTATTTACACCTGACTTTGAACTGTTTATCCTTGTCTCTCCCATAGGAGCGTTTTGTTATCCAGGTGACAGATTTGCTGACTGTCTCCATGATGTTGGGCATCACAGCTCAGGTCAAAGAAGCTGGCATTGCGTGGGACAAAGGAGAGAAGAAGAGTGAGTGCTGTGTATTTGTTCTAATGATGTATATATTGACCAAAAAAAGCATTGTTATAGTTTGGTTTGTTTCAGATCTAGAGGTACTGAGATCGTTCCAGAGTCAGATAGCTGCCATCCAGAGAGATGCTGTGTGGTGGCTTCACACCGTGGTTCCTACCATCAGCAAAGTTGGAGCAAAAGACTACGTTCACTGGTTGGTAACTGCATGTATCTGATGCGTTTATTGTTCAAACTGCTCAAGTTAGTCGTGTTTTCAGCGGCTTTACGCATGAATGATCTCTTTCATGTCCACAGCCTTCACAAAGTGCTTTTCACAGAGCAACCTGAGACATATTACAAGTGGGACAACTGGCCTCCAGAGAGTGACAGAAAGTGAGTTTTCCTACATTATTCAAAATGAATCATGTTTTCTTCTGTCACCTTATTAAGCTGTTTTTAAATTATTTTTTTTTCCTCTTCCGTAGTTTCTTCCTTCGCCTCTGCTCTGAGGTGCCTCTGTTGGAGGACACACTGATGCGCATTCTGGTGATCGGGCTGTCACGAGATCTGCCCCTGGGCCCCGCTGATGCCATGGAGCTTGCAGATCATCTGGTTAAAAGGGCTGCTGGAGTTCAGTCTGATGGTGTGTGAAGATCCACTTGCGCTGCAACTGCCGTTTATGATCACAGTTCAAGCTGTGTAGATTACTCTCTTGCAGGACATTTGGTTAACACGTACCGTAGTTTAATGAGCGGCCAACTTAATTCCTCCGAGGAGCGACTTTTTATGAACATAGTATACTCGCATGTCAGCAAAATGCATGTTGGGAAAGTTTGAACAAAGGAAATATGGTTGTCATTGTGATTGTTAATATACTTCTTGTCATATCAGTTTGAAGAGAGCTGGATCTTTCTTTTTAAACAGATCTGGAGGTCTTGAAAGTGGAGAGGATCCAACTCATTGATGCGGTGCTGAATCTGTGTACATACCACCACCCAGAGAACATTCAACTGCCTGCAGGGTACAACTGTCTTTACTGGCTTTTAACAACACCTTCAGGTCGTACAGTTTACAGTCTAAAATAACAAATGACTCTTAATGTTTAAGGTACCAACCACCAAATTTGGCAATATCCACACTGTATTGGAAGGCATGGCTGCTGCTGCTTGTGGTGATTGCCTTTAATCCTCAGAAAATAGGTACAGCACTCTGTTTTCTATGCTGCATACACAAGAGTAGCTATTGTGTATATTCTAAGCTATTCAATATATATTGTTAATATATTGTCTGACTTTTCTTTTGCTTTAGGTTTGGCTGCCTGGGATGGCTACCCTACACTGAAAATGCTCATGGAGATGGTTATGACAAAGTAGGCGACGGTTATCATTTAGAATAAAGCAGGTTCAAGATAATGATGCAGAGCAAATAATCCACATCTCTCTATGCTTCCATAGTAACTATACCTTCCCTCCGTGCACCGTTGCGGATGAGGACACAAAGACGGAGATGATCAACAGGGAGCTGCAGATCTCCCAGAGAGAGAAACAAGAGATCCTGGCCTTTGAGAGCCACTTGGCAGCAGCCTCCACCAAACAGACCATCACGGAGAGCAACAGCTTGCTGTTGTCTCAGCTTACCAGTCTGGATCCACAGTAAGAGACCAAGAGGGATTACCTTATGCACCATGTAACCACCTGATTGTTTTATTAAAGGAAATGCCTCAGTTATAAGGTGAAAAGGTTACTCAAATTGGACCTTGAGAAGTCAAAAATAGAAAATCATTGCTAGCCCATAGTGTAAGAAGTCTTATTTTAATCTAAATTAGCACCTGAACTTTTAAAATCTTGATAAAAGCGTTGTTACAGCTGTGTGACTGGATGATGGTTTTTGTTTGTGTCCAGGGGTCCTCCTCGCCGACCTCCTCCTCAGGTCCAGGAGCAGGTGAAAACCCTCAACCAGTCTCTGCGTCTGGGACATCTCCTCTGCCGCAGCCGCAACCCAGACTTCCTCCTCAACATCATCCAGAGACAGGTAATGGCCATATACACACTACTACACTCTACTACACAACTGCCCAAAATGTACCGTAGCATCTTTCTTCTCCTCATACTACAAAATTAGCACGTCTCACAATGTCTGTCACTGCTCAGAGACTTTGTCAGGCTTCCTCTTTGACTCACTGAAAACCTAACAAGTGTAGGTGACAGCTGTTACCTTCAAAATAGGGATTGTGTCTCAGCAACCACATCAGTTGTGTAATCTATTAGCTTGGTGCTACACTGGACTTCCTTTGGATTAGAACCCAGAATGTCTGGTATAGTAAATCTGTGCTTTTCCATCAAAGCTGGATTTCAATGGGAGAAAAATCTGTTGGGAGTTGACAGAGATTTATTGTCAGAAAAAAGCATTGGTTAACAACATAAATTGAGGCAGAAATAACACATTATTGTTAAGCTTTTGTCTTCAGTGTGCGTCCTGTAACTGCAGTGCGTTTTCAATCCTTCACAGGCTTCGTCTCAGTCAATGCCGTGGCTAGCTGATTTGGTCCAGTCCAGTGAGGGGTCCTTGGATGTGCTTCCAGTGCAGTGCCTGTGTGAATTCCTTCTGCATGACGCTGCGGATGACAATCTGCCAATAGAGGATGACGAAGAGGGAGAGAGCAAAGAGCAGAAAGCCAAGAAGAGACAAGTATGCTGATTGTAACACCATAACTTTCTGTTCACTCTGAAATGACTGAAATAGTCCTGTTTTGACATTGATTTTGACTGGTCTTTATGCATCTTTGGCCTCATATTAACATGTGGTATGCTAAATTTATACTTGCGCTTATCAAAACTTACTTGCTTGGTGTTACTGACTTTTCACTCTCTTCCTGTTAGAGACAACAAAAGCAAAGGCAGCTGCTTGGACGGCTCCAGGATCTTTTGTTAGGTCCTAAGGCTGACGAACAGACAACTTGTGAAGTGCTGGACTACTTTCTGCGCCGCCTCAGCTCTTCTCAGGTGGCATCAAGAGTCCTAGCCATGAAGGTACTGTATTGGCAGCAGAAAACATCATCTAGTTGCATTGTGTGCTAAACAATGATTCTGTTTACGTTATATATTTGTGCGTAGGGTTTGTCATTGGTGCTGAGTGAAGGAGGTTTGAAAGATGGAGAGGAGCGCGACCAGCCCATGGAAGAAGACTCTGCAGATGCTGAGCTGTTGCCAGGGTACCAGTGGCTGCTACAAGACCTACCAAAGCTCCCCTTGTTTGACAGTGTCAGAGGCATGACGTCCACTGCTCTGCAGCAGGTCAGTGCCCTACAGTGGACTTTAATTAACTGGGAATATTTTCAAACCTTTTATTAGGATTGTTGAGTAGGAGTTTGATGGGTGTGTCTTGTCTGTCTGCTTCTGAAGGCTATTCACATGGAGACAGATCCACAGACGATCAGCGCCTATCTCATCTACCTATCTCAGCATGCACCTGTGGAGGAGCAGGCTTCTCATAATGACCTGGCTCTGGTAATCACGGCGAGTTGCTTAAGTTACATTTACTTTACATGCTTTTCTTTCGTCTTAAATCAGTTTTGTTTTCATGGAGCAGTGCTGAGAACCTTATCCTCAATCACCCTCTATAGGACGTCGCCCGGCTAATCGTCGAACGTTCTACCATCATGAACAGCCTGTTCTCCAAACATTCCTGCAGGCCGGAGTCAGATGCTGTGCTCAGTGCATTCCTCACCATCTTCTCTACATACATCAAGAGGATGAGGAAGACCAAAGAGGGAGAGGATCTTTACAGCTGGGTGAGCGCTGGCAGGAGTTCTGTTACTAACTCAACTGCAGTACATAGTCATTTATATTATGGCTTACTTTTCCAGTGGTCATCAAAAAAATTTTTGATAGTGAGTGCAAGAAAAATCAACTGGAACCAATGAGCAGGTTTGAAAAATATGCTTAGAGTCTGCAACTGAAATGTCATCTTCAGTTGAAGATTAATACTTGTTTGATGTCTACAGGCATTTTATGTACTTGACAAACCTTATTTTGCCTTGATTTATTTTGTAGTCAGAGTCTCAGGACCAGGTGTTTCTGCGTTGGACCACAGGAGAGACCGCTACGATGCACATTCTTGTCGTCCATGCCATGGTTATCCTGCTGACTCTCGGGCCACCCAAAGGTAGTCCTGTTCACTTTACACTTCAGTGTTTGCAGTTTTAAAAGGGCAGAAAGAACATGTTTACCAGTGTGTGTTTTTACAGGAGAGAGTGATTTTTACGCTCTTTTGGACATTTGGTTTCCCAACAAGAAACCTCTACCTACTGCCTTCCTGGTTGACACGTCAGAAGAGGCCCTTCTGCTGCCTGACTGGTTGAAACTGAGGATGATCCGGTCAGAGGTTTCTCGATTGGTTGATGCAGGTACACCCTGTCGTAGTACACAAAAATGTGTTCTGGTCACCATGTAAATAAATTTTTACCTTTTAACGGAACAACACACGTGTTTCCCCCAGCTTTGCAGGACCTGGAGCCTCAGCAGCTACTGTTGTTTGTACAGTCCTTTGGCATTCCAGTTTCCAGCATGAGTAAACTGCTGCAGTACTTGGACCAGGCTGTCTCCCATGATCCAGATACACTGGAACAGAACATCATGGACAAGCGTAAGAGTGCTGCAGACATCCTACTTTTGAAATGGTTTAAGATTTTGAGGTTTATGGTCAACTAATTAATATATATGATCTATGGCATTTTGGATTTATTCTACAATAGACTACATGGCCCACCTGGTTGAGGTGCAGCATGAGCGAGGCGCCACTGGGGGGCACACTTTCCATGCATTACTGAGCTCCTCGCTTCCTCCAGACGCAGGTTGGTGACTTTAGTTTCCAAATGGTTGTTTATGTGCAATTTCATCTATATTAATTATGACACCTTACATTTAAGTTATTGTCTCTTAGATTACTCACAATATTGTAAATGTGTTTAACAATATTAAGATTTTTTTTTATAAGACTAAGTATCTGAAAATGTCTGAAAATAATCTAAATTAATCCATGCCCTGATTACATCCCTCTTGACAGATTCTGCTGAAACAGGTAAGGCCAAAGTTACCGTGGAAACGCCTCACAGCTCTGTGAAGATGAGAGCAGCCAGTCAACTCCCTGCTGTCGGGCCTGATGACGATCTCACTGGCATGTTGCTTCAGGTGGGATTTAGCAAGCTTGTTTTTGTCCCAATGTCTTTGGGGTATGATTTTTTTTTTCACTTGAACGTTTTGGATAACATGGGGTTAAAACACAATTCTTCGTGGACTAAATGTCAATTGTTGACTACAAACAATTTCACGTCTGAATAAAAGCTTATTCCGTTTATTTATTTCGAGTCACTTCTTTGTCAAACCGACCTGTTTTTGTTTCCTTTGCTCCCCAGATATTTCCCTTAAACGTCGACCCTCGCTGGCACGGCCCCCCTCCCAGCCAGCTCTCTCTGGCCTTGCAGCAGGCCCTGGCTAAAGAGCTGATGCGGGCCAAGCAGGGCCAAATTCAGCAGGGTGGGTTGGCATTTCGCCTGCTACAGGCTATTGCAGCCCTGCTCACTTCTGCTCATGCAGCGCCTATTGTCATGTCGATGCACTGCAGCCATGCCCTCTCCTGTCCTCTCATGCGACAACTTCACCTTTACCAGGTAAGGGTTGCTGACAATCCTCATCACCATAATACCATGTTTATTCATAACACCATGGAACATAAGATTTCTCCTGCTTGATGTCTGTTTCTTCCAGCGTCTCGTGTCGAAGGACGTTGCTTTCTCCTCACTATTCCTCAAGGTCATTGTTGAGATGTTAATCTGGTTAGACAACCCAACTGTGGAGGCAGGACCACTAAAGACTCTGCTCAAATCCTTCGCTGGTCAGAACTCTCACAAACACAGGCACAATGATGGTGAGCACCTCAATGCTTTTAATGTTAATTCATTTATTTTATACAAACAGTGAGTGACAGGTGTCTTTTTCTCTGCAGTGCATACAGGTTTCCTCCTCCTGGCTGAGGCTTTGGCGTATCACAGAGATACTGAAGTGCCCCTCAGAGCCATCATTGCAATGTTGAAAGCTGGAGACCGATGTAATGCAGAAGCAGAGCTTATTGGGAAAGGTATTAATAGAGATATTGTGTGGATGTGAATGTGCTTTTGTTCTAACAGAGCATCAGATTTAGTGTTTCAAACATTAGTCAAACAATTTACAGCAAAGATTTAACTTGTCACAATTTTGAAACCTGATTTATTGTTTTATCAGGTAAAACATTTTTAGATTTTTTTAAAATGTGCATACTTGCAAAGGATTTTGAAATGACCTCTCAACTTAGACATATCCATTATTACCATTACAGTTCAATTTTCAAATTTTAATAGCAATAATTTTTATATAAGTAAGTACATATTGACATTTAGAAATTAAACAATGGAAATCTACCAGAACGAAATTAGATTTTTTACAGCAGTCTGCAACACAAGACGCACACAAACAAGTAGATTACATTGAGAATAAAACTTGTGGTGAATTGTTTGATAGACCATGTGAACTGAATCAAAAGACTCATACTTAAAGATTAATATACAAAGTTCTGGTACACCCATAGTTAGCTACCACAAAAGCACAAAAGCTGTTGCCATATTAAACATTGAGGTTTGTTACTTAAGGATGCATAATGGCAGTCCAGCGCCTATTACTAAGCATGTTTTTATTATATTCCAGTGTTACAAGGGCTGATGGAGGTGAGGTCGCCTTATTTGGAGGAGCTACTGTCTCTGTTGATGACTGTTGGTACACAGAACGGGACAGCTGGCCCTGTTGCCACGGTGATTTCCTTGCTGCTTCAGGAAAGTGAGGAGCGAGCGGTGAAAAAGGAAGTGGATTCTAACAAGTGAGCACCGCAATTCTATTTCTTTCTCAAGTCATGTAAGAAACATTTATATTTGACAGGACTAGATGACAAACACGGCTGCCTGTGACAAAATGGGCAAAGTGACACTTGCTGTCTGTGGCCTTGTATTTTGAAACTGCTATTGGGTTTGGTTTGGAAAGGTTTAATTGGTTTTGCACCTTGCCAGTGAGGCAGGTACATACTGAAAGGCCGCTCACTGACGCATGTAAGGTCTGGTCTAAGGAGTGCAAGTGGACAGAGTGATGGCAAGTATTTGTGTTGAATACTGTCTATTGTTAGCAAACGGTGCTTTGATTTAACTGTAGAAGCCATGAAACATTTTGTATCGCCAAAACAGGTTCCAAGTGACTCAAGCGCAGTTGTATTACGGATGTATTGCACATTATCTTTCTGAGGTCTTGATTGAGGCTACAGGAATTTAATAGATGTTGTGTCACATCTCCATAGAGGTAACCTTTCAGTTTCACCTTTGCCAGTAGCTCTGAGGTGACAAAGTCAGGACTGAGCTCTGGGCTGCTGGTTGATTGGCTGGAGCATCTTGACCCTGAGGTCACATCAGTGTGTCCAGACCTCCAACAGAAACTGCTCTTCGCCCTCAACAAGGTAAGATGAGCATTGCCTGCAGATAATGTACTTCTCTTGTCTTGTCACACCAGAGTAACTGTTTGCTTGGCGTTTCTGAGCATCCTTTTTCACTATTTCTCTTATTTCAGGCACGTGGAACCCCTGCCTACAGACCTTATCTTCTGGCCTTGCTTACACATCAGTCAAACTGGTCCACCCTCCTGCAGTGTATCAGCGCTCTTCTCAGAAAACGCAGAGACTACAAGTACTCCGTTTTTAAAAGCATTTAGTCTGTTTTGTGTGCCTAGTAGATTAATATACAGTAATTACTCAACAGTAGTTTTTTCTGGTTCTGATGAGATTTTATTTATTTATTTTTTTAATTGATGTTTCTTATAGTGAAAGATTATTTTATCTGTCTGTGCAACATTTTTCAGACTTGACCCATCATCAGCCCTGGATTTCCTCTGGGCGTGCAGCCACATCCCGCGCATCTGGCAAGGACGCGACCAGAAGATCCCTCAAGTAAGATCAAAAGCCCACATACAAAGTCCCTAGTTGTCACCCATTTTTCTGCGTTTTTGAGGAGACTGAAGTCAGAGGGAGTTCGTCCTGTTGAAACTCAGACTCGTGTATTTTTCTTTTTGCCTGTGCAGAAGAAAACGGAGAAGTTTGTGCTGCGACTCAGTTCGGAGGAGCTCATCAGCTTGGTCGACCTGATCTTGTCAGAGTCTGAGCTCAACAGCCGCGACTCGCCCCGCGATGACAAGAGCAGCTTGGACCAGGCCTCCTGCTCCCTCATCCAGTCCAGGCTGCCGCTCCTTCACTCCTACTGCAATGGAAAGCTAGAAAACATCAAGAAAGTCTCAGAGTACCTCATCAACTGCACAAAGAAATGGGAGGACAGGTAAGGTGTTTATTAGTTGTCATCTAGTATATTTCTTTCTCACCTCCTATTGCATGTCTGTTCATCCTGGAAGAAGGATCCCTCCTCTGTTGCTCTTCCTGAGGTTTCTTCCATTTGTTTCCCATTAAAAGGTTTTTTCTGGGAGTTTTTCCTTAAATCAATCACAGGTTTTAGTAGAGAGGGTGTCGTATGCTGTACAGATTGTAAAGCCCCTTGAACTAAATGGATGATTTTTGTATTATTGGGCTATATAAATTAAACTGATTTCTATTCTCAAATCTTTGAGCTTTCCTCTATCTCATCCCTCTGTATTCGAAGACACATATGCTCATCACGTTTTGTTGTATAAGGTTCACCATAGTGCTCAGCCCATCCATTCTGACGCATTTTATTGTTCTTTCTAATTAGCCCAAATAGGGACCGTCTTTTTTTCCGTTATGGTGTGCTGATAAACTTGGGGAAAATCTCACTAAATTTTCCTTTCTCAGTGCAGATGAACTTTTTAGACTTCCTCTGTCAGCCACAATGCTGTGGACCAGGGAAAACTCGATAATTAGGTCTATTGGTGTGAAATTAAAACCAGCAGAAGTCGTCTGTACTGTGATCTCTTTAAAAGCTCAGTGTATTATAATGAAGCCAAGAGGATTAAGGCTGAAGCTCTAAACTTGCCTGTGTTGTGAATTCCTGCTCTGACTTGGCTGTCAGAGATCAGGGTGCAACTCTTTGTGGAGGCAAACCCTCCTTTCATGAATATGTCTTGGGTTATTAAACCACTTTAATGAGGAAACTTCGGCCAAGGTCAAGCAAAATTAGCTTCCGAATTACAGTATTTTAAGTACAGCTAAGCTGTCTGGTAAAATAGTTGCTAGTGAAAATATGGTAGGATAAAAACATGTTGAAAGTAAAGGGCTTTGGCCTTGTGTTGAATAAACACTTGATTGTATGTTGAGCATTCTTCTTGTGAAACCTCACTGCCAGATAAGCTGGTGTTTATTCCAATTACGCACCAACTATTGAACAACGAGCGGATTGGCCAAGGTCGCTCCGATTTGCTTAATTCATAGTTGTAATACTCTTAAGTTAGCAGACAAGCCAAGAGCCTTAGAGGAGTTTATGAAACCACAGTGACTTGAAGGCAAATGCCTCGGAATTACATTACATGTAATCCTTATTCATGTGTCTAGTTTGTGTTAATGCACATTAATTATTGTCGCTTGTAGACAAACGATTGAGAAGTTCTTCATCGTGCTGTATAATTTATGTCATATCGGCTCTGTTGATAAGCCATTGAAATAAGTAATCCAGTGAATCTGACAAAACCCAAGGTAAATCTTCTGTGAAACTGTGAACATTGTTTGCTTTATCTCACTATAGAGTAAAGTTCACTTGAGTTGAAAGCTCTGGCAAATGTTCTGTGGCTGCACAAAATTGGTCAACCGGTCACTGTCAATTAAATAGCTTCAAGCTACATAACTCAATAACATCAGGGATTATAGTTTTGATTATTTTGTTGCTAAGCGTCTAGCTTTACCATGGACAGCTGTCCTAAGACAATAATAAAATGTATTTTCCCTAAAGAATGGCATATTCCTGTAGTTGGCGCCTTGTGTCTAAACCATGACATACAGTATACACCCCATTTTGTTTATTTTGTTTTTCAGCGCGATGAGTAAGCGGTGCCAGAACTTGCTGCTGCAGATCTATCTGCACTTCCCTGAGGTCATCCAACGCGTTACCCTGCCTGCAGGCACCCTCAGCAGTGGGGGAGCTGCATATGGCAGCAGCTGCAAGGTAGAGATTTCTTTTCTGTTTCATGGAACTCTTACCATCTAAATGTAAGTGATTTTGTTGTGACATGTCCTGCTACCATAGTATAATGTTGTTTGTTAATTCCTCCTGTGAATGTAATAATTATGTAATACTGTAGTTGGACTAGAGGCTCTTCATACTGAATAAAATATCTGGTTAGATTTAGTGGTAACTTCTTAAATAAACGTGGATATTTCAGAGTAAAAACTGTTGTAAAATTAAGCCCATCAGGACAAGCAACATTAGGAAATACAGTTAAGTATCCCATTGCTGATCACAAAATGGGTCAAAATAAGTCACGACCTACAGCCTTTACTGAGCTCCATAAACTGCACACTCAACTGCCCTCCACAGGAAGCAATCATAATGCTGAAAATGGAGATCTTGTCATGACCATCTTGTTGTATTCATAAAAAACCTAGTTCGTCTATAGTTGACAACTCAAAGGAAAAAAATTTTTTCCTTTGAATTTCTGTATATTCACCATGCTGTTTCACAGTATAGTATATATTTCTTTGATCTGTTTTTCTCAGCTTGATGTCCTGGTGCATCGCCTGGTCACACTACTTGCTGATATAGGAGAATCAAAGTCTACTGAGAGCCGTGTGTCTGATGCCAACCTTGCATGTAGGAAGTTGGCTGTATCGCACCCTGTCCTTTTGCTCAGGTGAAAAAAAACTAGGAGATACTCTATGCAGTAGTATTTGGGGATTTAGTCTACAAACAATAGATTTTCTGTTGCCATAGGAGAGGATTCATCCTGCTGACTGTTTTCCCGTCTTTCTTTTTTTCAGACACCTGCCAATGATTGCAGGTCTCTTACACGGTCGCATTCACCTGAACATGCAGGAGTTTCGGCAGCAAAACCACATGACTTTCTTCAGTAATGCGCTGGCCATCCTGGAGCTGCTGCAGCCGCTTGTTTTTCACAGTGACCACCAGAGGGCGCTTCAAGACTGCCTTCTGTCCTTTATGAAGGTCCTTCAGGTGGGCGTTTCATATGCTGTCAAATCATCATCATAGGATTTAGGGTTGAGATCAGACTTAACTACTTGTTTTAATTAGCTAAAAATCAGAGTGTATGAACATGCATCTTTCTTCTTGTAGAACTTTCAGAGGTCCCGTTCTCCGTTGGTCTTCATCAACAAGTTTTTGCAGTTCACACAGAAGTACATCACCCACGATGCAGCAGCTGCCATCCCCTATTTACAGAAGCACTCCGACATCTTGCAGTAAGTACTTTAACATGGCAGAAATATACTTTGAATGATAAAAAAGTTAAATGGTAAACCACGAGTTAGTTTACCGTATTTACAGGTTTTGCTGTTTCTCCTGCCAGGGTTCTGTGTGCAGAAAACCCAGACCTGGTTCAACTGAAATCTCTGCTGGCTGGACTCACTTTGCCAGTGAGAAGATCTTCTGCAGGAGTTGCTCCAGAAGATAGAGATGGTACACATGGGGGGATTTTCTGAGTTCATGGAAATGTTACTGAGCACATATAAGTGAAACACAAGAACATTTGAAATCTAAACCGTCATCTTTCAATAATTTACATATGTCTTGATATATGGTGACAATTTATGAGCCACTGTTGCACTTTTTCTTTTGTGCTAAATAATTGTTTTTGCTCTTTACCAGAAGACTTGGCCACTGGCTCCCTGCCCCTAGTCAACATATCTGCCTCAATTTCACTGAGTGCGGCTGATATGACAATGTATCTGAAAAAGATGTCGAGAGGAGAGGCAGTCGAGGGTAATTAACATACTGCCGCAGCAATTTCACATGTATAACTCCTGTATCGTGATGAGTAACGTGCTGTTTTTTTCTGTCTATTGTAGATGTGTTGGAAGTGTTGACAGAGGTGGATGATAAGTCGAGGAGGAGCCCAGAGATCATCCAGTACTTCATTGTGAGTCATAAACAACAGAAACAAAGAAAAGGTCAAGTGGTAGTACCTGTCGGCTGTGTAACACGTCGATCACCACCTTGTGTCACTGTTTGCAGAATGATCTGCAGAGACTCATGGCTTCCTCTGAAGATTTGTGTCGGAATATGGCCTTCAGTCTGGCCCTGCGCTGCATCCAGAATAATCCATGGTAAGTTTACAGCACTCTGGGACAAACCACCTACAGAAAGCAAGCTGGAACCGAGAGGAAATGTGTGAAATGGTGTAGTGATACCTATCTGTCTGCCAATCAATCTTCAATTCATCTGTCTGCATACTTTAACTGTTACTATTTAGTTTTTTGGTTTTTTTTGTAATAGTGTATGTTTTCTGTTCTGCAGCCTGGCAACAGACTTCCTGCCAACTTTCATGTACTGTATGGGCAGTGGTAACTTCGACGTGGTACAGACTGCTCTCAGGAATCTTCCAGAATATGTGCTTCTCTGTCAAGGTAAGAGGATAGGATACTCTTTAGTCACATTCCTGTTGACAGTGATCTGGTAAGAAGCAGTCACTCCTGTGCCTGTCTTGTTTTATAATCACATTTATACGTTGTGGTGGCACAGGCTAGGAGCCTCCAGAAAAAGCATTTCACTTTTATACTTGTGTGACTGCACGTGACAAATTCAACTTTTAAACCTTAAACATGACCACACAATATTTATCAAAAGAAAGTATGCACCCAAAGTCCTAGTCAGTCACATATCCACAGCTGCATGTTGTAATGTGCTTTTTTTCCCCTCCCAGAACACGCAGACATCTTGCTCCACAAGGCGTTTTTAGTGGGTATCTACGGACAGATTGACACCAGTTCAATGATCTCAGAGTCCATGAAGGTCCTTCACATGGAAGCAACAACATAACAAAGTGTACGACTCCACATCCGATTGAAAATAGTGTCATTCATTTTCTGCATTCCAGAGCTAAGTCATTTTTATTGCTTTTAGTTCAAACATTGCTCTAATTTGATCATGACAGATTAACGAACTCTGGCTCTTCAGTGGTACAGCTTAAAAGATCCTCCAGTGAGCTGGTAACTACCAGTAATATAATAACTTGTGGATAATTTAGTGACTTCAAAGAATGCATTGAAATTCCCTCTAAATTAGTTGAAAATGTAATTATTAAAACCGTAAAATTGCTGTTATTGTAATAATGCCACAATTAGTGATTTAATACTTAAGGGATGTAAGTCATTTGTGATGATATAATGATACATTAACCAATAATGAAAAAAGATAACAAGAATAGGAGTATTATTTGGTGGTGTTATTATATAATCAGTTAAAGCAAAAACAGAATATATGAAGTTGGAGTCAGTCAACAATACATATTATCAGATAATACATATTATAAATATAAATGGTTTAATTAAATAGACATTTAGAAGGAGTTTTTGCACTTCTGCAGTTATTATATTACGAACACATTATTACAAACTACAGAGCTCAATGTATTTTCGGTAAATGGCGCACTAGTTTTGGCTTGATACTTTTAATAGTTTGAATATGAACTATCAGCATTATTGTACAGTTAAAAAGCTGACTATGCCTTATTTGTAGTTGTTTTTAATGAATATGTAAAAAAAAAGCTATATTTTTCTGCTCTTGGTCCCCAATCTGATATTTAATAGTAGCAATTTCTCTATGATTTTCCCTTAAAATTGAATCTGAATATATACCAAATACTATTGGAACGCTTTACTATATTATATTACACAAGGGATGCAATTTAGTAAGTGTTTACTGACTTTCAAATGATTAAGACTAAGAAGCCAGAATTACTAAATGTGGTGCATTGCCTGAATACAAAGTTAATTGTGAATTCCTTAAATAGCTAAACGGTGCGGCTCATTTCTTTCGAAGTCACAATGCTTTACTGTTACCCGAACACCATCTGTAAGCCAACTTGATGTGAACTGAATAAAATAACTTTTGGAATATGCTTTTTTTTAATTTTTCATTCAGCTTTACAAGTGAATAGTGTAACATTTCAGTTTTCATTTTACCGGTGTTTAATTGGAAAGCAGTTTAATGTTGAAATGGTAAAAACACAAATTTCACAAGAACCAGTTATTACCTTTCAGAATAATATTTTAACTCAAACGAGATGGAAGGGGGAAAAAATAAATGGTGGAAGGTTTGTGGCTTTTCATTTCATTCCAATAATTATTGGATCCTGATAAAACTTGAAACAGCTGTCATAGCTACGCTTTCTCTTCACTGGCGTGTAACAGACAAATTAAAGGCGTGATTCACATGCTGTGATGGAAACCATTTTGCCATGAAAGTGTGAGTTGTTTTGCCCAGTGCCACTGACTTCATCTGAAAACCTCTTGATGGAGTCAAAGGGATAAGTTAAACAACATGTAGTCATGCCGGTAAACTAGGAAAGTGGAAGTCCCTATTGATAGTAAATTAACCATGGCAGTAATTGTTCAATCACACAGACCAAAGGGGGCTTTGAAGACGTGATGTGGGTAGGCCATTTTACAGCAGCCTGCTGCTGGTGTTTTGTTACATAGGAGGACAGGAAGATGAAGCCACAGCACGGTTGAGGATCCTCACTGAGGGTGAGACATGCCCACACTGGTGGGTCAGTGGAATCTGTCATTCAGAAATAAAAGGCATTCAATAAGATACAGGGGCTGGATGGCTGAAAGCAGGTTTGTCTCTAAATTCAGCTTCTTTTTTTTTTCTAGATGTAACACAATAAGGGGGGCTACAGGTCAAAATTCTCTAACTTTTGATTGGAAATTGACAACTTATGGGAGTTTTATTGTGTAAAACAAGGACATAAGGAAAACCATGTCTCTCATCTGTTTTGCCAAAAGAAATGTATAAATTGTGTGAGTTGTGATAACTGCCATGTGCAAAATTAAAACCCAAGACATGAATACATTGTGTGCTTTTTGTCTTCTGAACCCTCATGATGCCTCCAAATCCCCTTTAATGAATATATATTTAAACATCCTTTCCAATAATTAACTTGTTCATATCTAAACCCAATCAAGTCCTACCCATCATGCCTCATACCTGCTGATCTCTCTGCTGGCTATATCTCATGTGTTAATTGCACCTGTATGGTGTCCTATAACTAGCCAAAAGCTCTGCTTATGGTTATCAATCAACTTACTACACAAGTCTTTGCAGCCTGGGCTCTTGGTTAGGCGCCAGCATCCCATTGGCTGGGCAGCAGTGAGGCGGAACAGAGATGAATGACAGCTAATGAGGAAGTGGTGGGAGAGAGAGGGGGCGCCAGCCTGTTGTTGCTGAATAGTCTGACGGACCACTGACAAGTTAACAACCTCTGCCTTTATTCATCATACCAGGCTGGATGCCCACAAATGCAGCTGCTAAGAGCTAACCGCTCATTTGTATATGCTGAACATCTTCATGGTAATAAAATATCTTCATAGTACATATGTGCTGAAGTAACCATGGTCAATGGGTGAAAGTAGCTAAGTACTTTTGCTGAAGTACAGTTAAGTATGTTGTTTTTTGCTTCTTTATAAAGGAGCAAAAAGCTATACTATAGTTTTTTATTCATTCATTCATTCATTAACCAGACTGCTTATCCCGAAGGGTCGCGGGGGGGGCTGGAGCCAATCCCAGCTAACATTTGGGCGAGAGGCAGGGAAACACCCTGGACTGGTCGCCAGTCAAT
>JAVQJF010128363.1:0-17446 GCA_036023855.1 Gadopsis marmoratus
AAAATTAAATCCGCACACAGTGTAAAAACACAGAATCTAAAAATAGGAGAGCAACTTTTGACACAAATTACACAAATTGCTAGGAAGCTAACCAACACATCCAGGTTTTCCAGCTTTAAAGTAATTTAAAGCTATAGCAACTTGATGACTGGACGGGGAGTCACTGAGCTCAGCTAACTGTGCTTCGATGTGCTAACTTTTCTTACTCCAACAGACGCCAAACACACAACATACAATGTTCATACAGTACAGGCCTACTGGCTTGAGGCTAGCAGTTTCCCCTTGCTTCCAGTCATTGTGCTAAGCTAAGCTAAACATGTTTTCAACTGAAACCACGGAGGTGAAACTGAAATGAAACTCCTGACTGGAAAGTAAACCCAAAAATGTCAGAGGATGCCCTCAGGTTAAATGCTGCCCAGTGTCATAACTGATTCTGAACAGGGTCTGTAGTAGAAGCGTGGACAACAGCAGAGTCAGACATGTTTTCCTCACGTGGCCTGCTGTCAGCAGCAACTGCGGAGGACAAAGGGACACACTTCCCTGTAAAATTGGAGCTTCCTGCTGGTTGAGAATTTCCCCAAACGCTGACTGGTAGTGATGCTCCTGGGCCGAGTAGAAATAATAAGAACATCTGGCCCTGTTATTTCCCCCAATTTGCAAGCGAATGAGTCGTGGCGGCGGCTCGGCTGCCGCTGCACCCACCTGAGCACTCCCGGGAAGCCACTCTGAGCCCAACGGCCCCCCCGAGGGCCTTCAACCACTGCAGCCGCAGGAAATTAATGCTAGTCATGTTCCACAAGAGGCGCGTTTGTTTGTGTGAAACTGTTCTCTGGTGAATGGGGCTGTCACCACAGACGAATCCTTTTCTTATTTGCTTGGCAACACATTTCCTGCATTAGTGATGACAGATTATTATGAGATGATGACGGTGATGACTGGCGTCCTTACAGCTTGCGTGACGTCATGTTGCTTCATGTAATATCACAACTGGAAGTCCGATTTCATGATGTGTAATGCACCTCTAGAGCCGATTCATTAACTCGTAGCTTTAATCCAAACACGAGCATAAAAGCAAAATCCACAGTTTGTGGTTTTAGGGCGAAATTGGAATACTGGAACTAATACAGGTGAATAAAGGTGCTGGTCGTGAGCTTGTGGCCCAGCCTGGGAACCAGAAGAACCTTCAAGCTCGTGGTTTATTGACTCCGCAGATGCGTCTGGTCCCCATTCAGACAGATTTCCAGCCGACCAATCAGAACTGTTTATCTAATCTGGAGCAGGTTTCATACGACGACTGTGCAGACGAGCGCCGCTGATGTGGAACGTATTAAGCGAACTGGACGGTATATTTTCTCTAAAAGAAGAACAAACAACTGCACTTAAAGCGGACCAATTTGCATTTGCGGATTGATCTGGCAGTGTCGCGCTAATTGTGGCCTGTTTCCTGTCAATGGCTCTCCTCGTTCAAGTGTGTCGTCACGTGAGCCTCCTCTCAGTATGCGCACAGCCTCCAGTTTGTAAAGAGAATCATGCAGAATGGTCCAATGCACCTGGCTTTTTATTACTCTTCTACTAACCTTCTGTTCTGTTTCCACTATTTCCAATTAACTGTAGCACAGAATTTATTTCGGACTTGTTATTATTTTTTTTTTTTGGAGAGGTGCTTCAAATACAAATCATGTTTTATTTCATTAATTCTGGTACATGATTATTCAAATGTTATATTGTTGGCAGCTAAACTTAAGGTGAGTAAAAAGGGAGTTTTTCCTTGCCACCGTCACATAGTGATGCTCATGGTGGAAATTATGAGATAGCTTTGTTATGATATGGCGCTATATAAATTGAATTGAGTATAAATGTAAATGACAGAAAATGACATTTCTAACAACGCCCGGTATAAGCTACGCCCACTGCCTGCATATATACAAAGGCAATTCAATTCAGTTTATTTATATAGCGCTATATCATAACAGAGTTATCTCATAGTACTTGTTCACATAGAGCGAGTCTAGACCAACTCTATATGTATAGACCCAATATACATATATTTCACAGGTTTTGGGCCGATTTTCTTGTGACACAAACAGACACAGATAGTAACTTTTTGTAAGTTTGTAGTTTGTACATTTCTGTAAAAAAAAACAAAACAAGATTTGACGTGTAAATTAGTGAGCTTTCGTGGTGCTGCTAGGTGTTCTTTGGAAATGTTGACAGAGGCAGGCTAGCAGTTTCCCCCTGCATCCAGTCATTGTGCTAAGCTAAGCTAATTTCCTCCTGGCTACAGCTCTATACTTAACACAGACATGAGTCTTCTAACTCCTGGAAAGACAGAGAATGAACGTATTTCCCTAAAATGTTAAACTATTCATTTGAGGCACTACAGTCCAAGCAGGCGGGAGACTGAAGAACAATAACACAGATCTTGATCACGTTATTATTTATCCATCCAGCTCATCTGGATCTGTGACCTAACCTCTGTTTTTCATTCCATGCTGTCCTATGAAGTAACAAAACGGAGTCATTTCCACACGACTCTCTCTGGATCTGTCGTGTTGCCTTCATGCGAGGGTTCAGACACGTTTTCACCGCAACAGGCTCAGTGAAAGGTGACGTTTGTTCGTTGAATCACACAGACGCGTAGGTGAATAGCAAACCACTGCAGCACATGATATGGAATTCTATAGAAAATATTTGTCACGCTTCAGAGACAATTTATTCTAATTTAACCCAGGCCTTTAAACGCTTTCAATTAAAATATAACTGGCACTTTAGCCGTAACAACCGATGGGTCTGTCGGTTGATGTCCGCTTCTTTTGGAGTTGGTCCGCCTCCTACACCACTTTCAGATTGAATGTGTGCATTTGTGCAGAAATCAGAATCTGATTAACAGTTAATACACCACCACATTTTGACTGTGTGTGTGTGGGAGCAGACTGGCTGTAACATGTTACGTAATGGCAGTTTGTGTGTGGCCTGATTTTCATGAAATCTTCTGTTTTATTGAGTCTCTAACGTTACCTCTAGCGCCACCAGCAGGTCAAAGCTTTTACAGACGGTTGCCTGACGATGCATCCCCAGGCACATAAGTTGCAGGTGCAGGCGTGTACAACATACTTGACAGAGAGGGCACTGAACCTCTGCTATTGGTCTTCGCTTTAATGTTGTCTGTTGTCTGTGTTTTACTGTATGTTTCCCTTCTGTGGTTCCTGAGATAAACTGTATCCTACTGCTACCAGAGAAGCATGGAGAGAGCTAAAGGTGGACGATATAGATTAGATAGAAAAGATATTTTAAAGACTAACTCGCCTGTCTTTTAAAATATCCGCTCTATATATCAGGCGAGTCCCTGCACACAGTCGTGACCCCGGGTTTGAGGAACACAGACTCCATCAGGGATCAAATCAGACTTTACTGAATGGATCCAGAGAAACAATTCTCCAGTGCAGTTCTCCAGGTGTCCCTCAGGGGAAATAGCCCCCCGTCCCTGTCTCTGTCCCTGTACAAAGGCAACGTGTTGCTGGAAAACAGCAGAACCTGACTCAACCCGGCACAGAGCGGCCTCGCCACGTATCCTTAAAACAATCAATAGAATTTTTTTTTTTTTTATCATTTATGACGTGAATCGATAGTCCTGTCCAACGTTGCAGCTTCTCCTTTCTTGAATGTTATTTCCAGTTACCCTCTTACTTAGGGAGCAGATTAGGCTACCCTGAGGCATCAGTTTAATGGGAAGTGTGGTGGGCTGGACGGCAGGTCGATGGACATTGATCCGCCTCATTATTCTGCTCCATCGAACGCTCATCTCGGCCATTAACGGCTAAATAAAAACCAAATGCGCTCCCTCTCTAGCGCTCAGTAATATTCGGATGCACTGCTCTACCTTTGGTCTTAATTGTTGTTTAAAAGCTGCAGCGCCGTATCGACTCTTTGTTTAGGCGGTGTGGCTCTGTGTTCCGGCGCAGTGGATGTAATTACCGGCTGTTTTAGCTTTGGTGGGGCTTTGGGCGGAGCAGAGAAACTCGGGGAGGCGACGGTCGATGGCGCCCGGCAGCATGGTGCTCTTATCAGGAGAGGGGGAGATCTAATTCAGACTCAACTTTCCACTTTCAACCGCCACAGGAGGAAGGGAGGATACAGGCTGTTAGTGCTGCATTTCTCTGCACTGTGGAGAAGATCTTAACCCAAACTAACACACACATCCCTTCCCCGGTGGTCCCTCAATCTGTCCTCTGGTTTCCATCCTGGAGGATTCAAACGGACAGAGAGTCAAACAGCTCAGCAGGTCTGCAGCTACAGAGCAACCTTTGGATTTATTTTTCGTTCTTCTTCACGTTTTCTGGTCTTGTTCTCGGGTTCCTTCTGGCAGCAACCGACCAGCCACCAGATCACACAGCAGAGAATAAAAACGACTTGAATTATGTTCAAAATAAAGAAAATCTGTGTACTTGCTGTACATATAAAAACTGACCTATTGCTATTATGACTTTTTTTCCTTTCCCGTGCCAATCACGTGATGGATACGGAACCTGATCACATGTCAGCCTCTTCTGTAGACTTGATGAAATGAGCTACAGGTACATCTGAAGTTGATGTAATGAAACTGGTCCCAACCAAACCAGTTAGGCTTTGAACACCAGATCACACAAACTCGAGATGTTTAAAAACAGAAGTGGGAACTGAGGCATCTTTTAATACTATAACTTTATTTTTTTTCCCCACTTTCGGTACATGAACTTGATTGTGATCGTAAGCTGTCAAGTCGATCAGTACTTTCAGTGTGACCTGGAGAGATATGACTTCACCTTCGTCGCAGAACTTACTTTGTACTTGGCAGAGTTAGTGTGTGTGTGTGTGTGTGTGTGTGTTCAGCTTCTTCATTCACTCTGCGAGAAAGTGCATCGCGTCGACTACGAGATAACCTTGACAGCTATAATATCTAAAATTTTTTTGTTATTTCTGCAGCGTTTGTGTGTGCAGCCAGATAACAAGGTTTCTCTGGCGGGTTTCTCTGAGCATAATGCCGCTTTGCTGTGATCAGGAAGGAAATGTAGGAGATAACAGACATAGAAAAGAAAAGGTGAGCAGTGTTGAGTAGCGAAGTCACATCAGTCCTCAGTGGAGGAAAAGTCTTCTACGGTATCTACAAGCTACATATCTGAACGTGTGCAGCTGAGAGACAGACGCTCAAACGTGTTATTTGTTTTTCTAATCAGACCATCAAATCTTCGTTACTATGACTCTGAGTGGTTAGTTACCCAGCAGGCATTAGTCACACATCTACGTACAGGAGGAGAATGAAATCAGAGGGTTTACTGAGAGATGTACACGTGCAACCCTGTCTCCTAGTAATTCCATTGATATACTTAGTTTGGAGGTTGTCAAAGTCTGACACTGCTTGTGCTAACATGCACATCATGAGTCCCTGACTTGGCTGTGTAAAAAGATTAACTCACCGAATGGTTCACATCATACATCTGGATTGCAGCCCAAGGCCAATGTGGTTGAGTCATTGCAGCTACATGTTAGCAGCTCGAATCAGCTGTGCGTTTGCTGTTATGAACACACCCCACTCCTGCTGCAAATTAATGACTTGACTTGAATCGTAAACAAACAACGCAACTCTTGCTCTTTTTGCTTTTATGCTGTTTTGGGGGACTCCTAGTGGTTAAGTGCAAACTAGGGTCTTTGGGAAAGACACACAAAAGATCTCACACAATTATCTCCCTAATTATTATTTCCCATAGATAAGTTCTTCATGAAGTCACTTTATGCATCTTTGGTGGACCAAATAGCTGTCTGATACCAAAACAATCTAAGTGTAAATGCATCCAAGAAGCATTCAAGATGGACTGAATTTTGATTGTTCAAATCAGCTCAGGAGGAAGTGAAGTTACCCTGCAATCAAACTGAATCTCTGTCTCATTGAAGCGACTGGGGAAACGGCTGCAGTGATTTCAACAAACACCATCATTAAACCTGCGCACTGATCCCGGATCAATTCAATTGCTGCATGATGACCTGTGATGGCGAGAGAGCGCCGATCTGTCGCCCATGAAGGCAATGTAATGTTTGTCACACTTGTAGTTCATGAATGTGTTTGTGGTTGTTTACTAAAACTGCTGTTTGTTGGAACTGAACTGCAAAAATTCACGAGTTATTTGTTATTCGTACTCAAGCTGGACTGGAATCGACGCCGATTTGCATGTAGCCCAGGAACACCAAGACAGATCGCACTCTTGTAAAATTAAAGGCTTAAAAGAACATCTGGACGCTCAAATATGGCAAAGTTAATATTGTAACGTCTTTGTTAAAATCTGCTAAACAGTAGACATTTATTTAGACTGAGAAAGGACAGAAATCCCTCAGTAGGTTATGAGAAGTCCAAAGCATCAGTGAGTGGACTAAGACATGAAACCCAGATATTTATGCTTCCGTTTACTACTTGTATATCACGAGATGTGTGTTTTTACCTTTTGACTCCACCTACAGCAACACCCCGGGGCAGCATCGCTCTGCCTTACATCTTACTGGAGTTTGTGGAAGCTCCCAGCTCGCTGACTCACCACCGCAAATACATGAAAGTTAGAGAAAATCTCTGTTTCAAGAGTAATGAGTGAAAGGAAATCCACATGCATGTACTTTGGGGGTTCGTTTGCGCCCTCACTGGTCCTCTGAGGAGAGGAGCGGAGCTACGTGGGAGCTGGAATCAATGGAGCGGGAAATTAGCCCTTAATTAATAAATATTTGTATGCAGCTCGTCCAGCACTCCAGGCAGAGACACCTGTGTGCATACTAAACACAACAGGACAATCATTTTGGATTAAACTGCAGGTCGCAGCAAAATAAGAGCAAGAAGAAAATATCCTGTGTAGCGTTCTAGTAAAAGCAAGCAACTCTCTTCTGTCAAGTGTTTGCGTATGCCGGAAGCCCTGGAAAAGCCCTGAAAAGTTCATCACATTTACGCCGATTCATTTTGGCACTTTTGTCCAAAGGGATGTATAAATGAGGTGCAATCCGAGCCACAGTAGATTGAGGAGAAGCCACCGAGGCGGCACGCTCGGAGCAAACAGACCTGGGTGTTGTCAGCATGGCAATGGGAAGAGAAACCACGCGAGCTGATAATCACACCAAGGGGACCAAGCACTGATGGTGCGGTACCCCAGTAGGAAGAAAAAATCACAAGTCCTCCAGAATAAAGAGCAAAATAATCAGTAGAAACCAATTTAGTTTTGAGAGAAGACGTGTCATTCTGTTGGAGTTGTTGGAACTACAGAAACGCTCCGATTGTACAGGGGTGTTACAGAGTGGCGCTTCGTCTTTCACAAATGACCTTTGGCTGAGTTACAGACGCCGCCCGGCAGACAACACTTCGAGTGACTTTCTGAATTAACATTCCTTAGTGACAGCTGATATGACCTGCCGCCGGAGGCGCGGAACGTTTATACACTGCTGCTCTTTGCCAATAAGAAAGAGAGGAAAGTCTTCTTCCAGTCGTTTATACTCTGATTTTCACTTGGATACGCAGTGAAATGCTGCAGCGTAGACAAAAAGGAGTGCAGCGCTGCAACACTAGCAGGCAGAGGTGCTTTTGACGCACAAGGTAGCCAGGCTAGCAAAACCACCACCGCCACTTTGCCTCTCAGCAGGTTCATTCTGATCACACAATATAGCTGTTAGCATTTCTCTTTGCTTCCTGCTAACTGAGGCCACCGGCAGCTCCTGGGCTGCTGCTTTATAAACTCCAGTCACTTGTTCTTTCCTCCTCTTTGCACGAGAACGTTCTGGAGATTTGCAGAGTGGACGGTGCTGTGACTCTGTCCTGAGAAGCAGTAGGTAAATACATGCATACCTCATACAATGTTCCCGTACAAACACTTACACGACGTTTCCTGCCGATACGTAACACGATGGTTTGATTTAGACACTACTGGATTTCCTGTCCTGGAATTTTGGGCACCAGCCGTCGACCACTGTGTTCTCAATTGCATGGCAAGGCAATGTTAGCGTGCATTAAAGTACACTGTGTTATTGTACTTTGTTACATGATAGGTGGTTCAGGTTTTACATCAATTTTAACTCTGTTTGAAGGTACATGACAGTGCCTTTAATCTCCAGGTTTAGTGAAACATTTGGAGCGACAGTATAAATAATAGTCATGTTTCTGTACAAAAGAGAAATAAATATAATTTGAAATTATTGGCATAATACCTAAAATAACAGTTGGGTTGTTTAGTATTTCTTTTTCCAGTGTAGGCTAGCTGTGGTTTAGTTAGCTGCTCGTCTGGAGTAGCATACCTCTATATGAAGCAACATCGTTTCAGTGCACTGCAGCTGAGACAGGAAGGAGGGAGCAGGAGGACGAGTGCAAGAGATGACAAAACTGTGAATATTTGTCGGGAGATGGAAAGATTAGGAAAGTACGCCGTAAACAGACAGAGAGTCTGAAACATAAGGAAAAAGCCAGAGAGACACGATAGGAGAGCAATGGAAAGAGGAGTGGAGGAGGATGAAAGTGAGAACAGGGAGGGAAGTGACTCAGCCACTGCTGTTAGATCTCTACCTCGAGACTCTGGGAACAAGATGTTATATCTGAATGTGACAAGGCTGGCTGCACGCTCTGCTCTCCACACACAGGTTAAGGGAACACAGCAGAGAGACGGCCAACCTGGGAAATAAGTGCGAAATGACCAGAACCCGGGGTGACGGTAACGAGAGGCGTGGATGAGTCCTGCTGGTAAGGAGAGGGAAAGAAATAGATGGATGCAGGATGATGTCAGATAGATGGTAGATAGTGGGAGGGAATGGAAGAAGGTGGGCTTAAAGGTAACTGGTTGGATGATGCCAAAGGAAGAGATGAAAAAGTGAAAATATCCGTGAATTACCGACGAAAGCTGCTGCTGAGGGACAAGATACAAATGAAAATATGGACACTTTTTAATATTAATCCAAAACTGCCTGTGTGCGCATGTGTGCGTTTAGACATGGAGCAGAAACATTGAATTAAAAATGAATAAATGGTAACTCACAGGCAGAATTTGTGGAAACAAACAATTATATAGGCTGGGGAAAGAAACAAGGCTGGATAAACTCCCGCTGGCTGTCAGATTATGTGCTGCCAACTAACGTAGTATATTTCCATCGCTTTAATTTAATAAACTCAACAACATAATAACACTATTTTCAACAAAGTTGTTCCAAACTGGATGTCCAAACTGGATGTCCAAACTTACAAGCGCCACAAGATGGCAGCAGCTACATTTCAAGCGCTTGCAAGTCAGTTAGTTTTCCACAACACATTTCCTGCAAACATTACAGAATAAAAGCCTTGTTAAGAAATGAAGGGTTTCTGTCCACTGAAACAACAGAAGGCTTTTAATTTGAAGCTGATACAGGAAGTGTTGAGTAACAGCGTGATGCAGGACTAAAATATGACCAATTCTACTCATCAAACAGAGGGAATTAGAAACAAAGGCCAGCCTCTAATACAAGCCTGCTTCAGATAAAGGCCTGGTACCTTCTGCAGGTCAGCTAAATAAAGGCCCCGGCTGCTATAAGAGGAAATACAGTATCTTAATTTGATCAATATTTCCATTAGCATCGTTAGCAACATATACCAAGTGCTGTGTCTCAAATACTAACCAACTATGTAGTATTGAATCTATACTTTGATTAAAGTTAATATTCTCATAGAGAACAGATTTTGAACAGCAGAAAATATAAGGCAGTAGATGTCAGTGTAAATATAAAGATATTAATATTTTTTAAGAAGTAGCATGTCTGTATCAGTGAAAACTAAATGTGATTTTACACGGGTTAGCATATTACTGTTAAATAAACTCCACTGCTAATAATTATAATAACACATATTAGAACATGAATAATACAGTAATTTACATATTGTTATGTTTTGTTGTTGAATTGCCAAAATTATCGAATATAGGATTTAATTAATTACAATCTAATCAATAACCCCCGACTTCAGTGCTCCCCCGTCCAGTAATAGATAACAATTGACCTTAGACAACTAGCTGCTTGCAGTCTTTGTGCTAAGCTGAGCTAAACACATCTTGGACCAGTCTTTGAACTTAACACACGGAGACGAAGCAGGTATCTCCGTGACTCTGGATTTAACCACAAGCAAGTACATTTTGCAAAATGGCCAACTGTTCCTTCAGCCAACATTTAGACATCATTCAGCTGCACATCGGTCACTCAACGAACGTCTTGTGTGCTGTCAGCAGCAGCTGGGCCGGCACTGCTTAGTTTATTTTTAAACTGGTTCATGCAAGACAGTCTGGGAATAAACCTGAAATACATGATGAGTGCATGAGAGGATAAAGAGATGTCAACGCCGCCTGTGAGTGAAATGATTCCAGTCAGCAGCAGCAGGGTTTGAGGACCTGAGTGAAAGTAACCGTGAGGAGTGACTAATGGCTTTGGCGTGTCTTTGGACAGAAACCACGGCGTGATTATTATACCTGTTCGATCCCGAGAGGGCTGATAAAAATGATAAACCCCCGAAGAGCTCCGACGCGGGAGGCAGACAGACGAGGCGACGTGGCCTCGCTGAGCAGATAATATGATGGACAGAAGTGGACAGTGTGTGTGTGGAGGCGGTGGAGATGAGAAAATGGCAAACAGAGGATGGCGTGTGGAGGGGTGAAATCTGCTAAATGTGATCCATTTGAGGTGAACGACAGCCGGAGGGTGTCTTGTCCTGCACATCTGTGTTCTGCTGCCACTCATCCTCCTGGTAATAGTCTCCCCCTCCTCTCTTAACGCTGCGGTCTGCTTGTTTTGTAAAAAGCGTTTCAGAAACAGGAATCTCTTCGCCCATCTAGGGTTGATTATAGGCAAATGGAGGGAATTTAGCAGGTAGATATTCTTGCTTCACAAATGGCACGACTCTCGGGTTCAGTACTCAGGCGAGTCTGAAATGTATCAGCAAGTTTTGGATGTGTTGCTGGGTTTGTTGTGCATTTCTTATGGCTTCACTGGAGGGACTCAGAGAGAGCTGAGCAAGACGTGCAACCACCGTGCCGTGAACCTCGAGACCACCGGGGAGCTCCGTCGCACGGAAAACCTTGTACAGACATTTACAGTCCTCAGAGGATGAAGCCCACAGACTTTGACTCACCTCTGACCATTCATGTAGCGCCACCAGCAGGTCAAAGTTTTAATTTCTCCAGTGAAATGTCTCAAGGTCTACCTGATGGACTGGAACAAATGTTTGTTCAGACATGGTTTCTAAATGATGTATTCTAATCAATTTGGGGTTCACACGTTTGATCTAGCAACATCATCAGGTCAAAATGAAAATTTGCTCAATACCTTGGTTTAAATACCTACATATACACATATATCTCATCATTGGTATCAGTATTTGTGTATTTGGTGTATATTTAGTGACTCTGACAAAATGTCACAGAATTAAATGATCAGTTTTGGTGGCACCAGAACAATGTTCGCCATTTAGCTTTGCTGACCAAAACACAGCGGGGACAACTGGTTATTTAACTCAGGTTCAAAAGTTAAATTGTCAGGAGCGGCAGGTTGCGGAGGAGGGAAAGAGGGACCCAGACGCAGATAGCCGGAACGCATAGGTTTTAATGAAGCGAAACAACTAAAAAGGCACTTACAAAAGGCAAGGCAACAGGGGAGCAGATCTAAAAACGGTACTGATCGCAGAGACCAACCACACAAGCAACACACCACATAGACATAGACAATGACGCGACACAGGACACTAACGAGGGGATGGACCACAGGTGAACACAGGGGAACAGGTGAAAACACGAGGGCGGTTGAGACGGGACACAAACTCAAACACAGGAGAACCAAGGCAAGAAAACACGAAGCACAACCGTTCACACAGACACGGGGGCGTGACATAAATCCTCTGTAATTGAATTTCAAATACTGTTGCCAACAGCCTCTCTGCATGCGTTGACTTAGGCGTCAGTAACCACGTACTTTGATGCGGTTTTCCAACGAGGATGCACGAGAAATGTAGATCCGTCATCTCGCCTTCAAGGAGGCTGGTATAAAGGCGCTCTGATGCACTTCGTCACTCTGGTTTTGACTTTGTCGTTGTGTGTTGCACTGCGAGTGACGCAAAAGACACTTTGAAATCCGATTTGAGCAATCAGAGCTTCCCGACTGAGACTCATCTGTGGAAATCTGATTGGACTCGCAGTTCAAATCCACCCCAAATGTGGCTTGGATCCCATTTGAAAACATTGCATTTCATGTGGGGGTTTATGTTTTCTTTTTTGCTGTCCAGACTTTCTAAAAATCAATCTGGATATAGCAAAATACAAAAAGTGGATGTGGGCTGGCAGTCTGAAGAAGGCCTTTGTGGTTTCAAACCATCAAGCATGTTGAACTTTCAGCCAAAACACCGGTTCTGACAGCACTGTTTGGCGTGTACCCAAATATTATAAATGCCCACAGAGATTGCAGAAGCTCCGGTTTTCCGCCCAATTGTTCAGTGAGATTATTTCTGCCTCTGAGAAACCTTTTCTGTAACGAAAGCTACAATCTGCTCGCTCTGTTCCACCGTGAAATCAGTCGGACTTCACATATGCTTCACTGAGGTTTTATCAAACTGACGGTATGAAAATGCAGATAATCCCCAGGCTCCAAAATGGACTCTGAGGCTATTTACAGTCCAGGTCTTTGCTGTTGCTCCAGATCTGTTTGGTTAAGTGCGAGTCGAGCTCACAGATTTGGGCGTCTGCCTCACTCTCTGTACACAGATCTCTGCCAGGCTTTGCTGCCTGCCAAGTCTGATCCATCTCATTAACTAACACACCTCCCCAGTGACTTCCCTCCTCTCCTCGCTCCCTCAGTCTGTGTTCAGGGACGTCCTCCTGTGTGTCCTGGTAATTAGAGCCGGAGGGCCGGATGAACGGGTAAAGAGGTAAAAGAAGAGGAGGTGCATGTAAGCTGTTTGTGTAAATCAAAGTCTCATTCGGGAGACGGGGAAGTGTTTGGTCGTTTGGTGAACTGACAGGCGTCGCTGAGTCCTGCTTTGGTTGCGTTGTTTATCCTGCTTGTTCTAATACCGGCCTCTCTCAGGATTTTAACGTAGACATCTTCAGCCAGGATGAGCACAGGAAGAAGAAGACCTGGTATGTGTAAACACTGTTCCAAAAAACGAAGGAAGTTTGCCAATACTAATATAGGCGGCTGGCTCACAGAGCAATGTGCCACACATTGCACATGTTTCACATGTTAAGCCGAATGCAACAGTGGCTTAGCTTCCGAAAAATCAGAGGAGAACGCGCTGTGATTTAGGCCTGTTAACACACTCCACGTAAGCAGGAAACACCACCGAGACTCATCTTCCATAGTCAAAATGTGCCCAAATGACACACGGCTTGGTCACATCAGCATTTAAAGTGTCGAAATGTCATGATGAATTTAATTTCTCAATAGAATAGGAATAATGGGAATCATGGATTTAGGCACGTGTCCATCAACTGGTTTGGAGCAAATAAAGTCAGCTAACGCAAAGCGTAGTTTGGTCAGAAGGCGACGCTTCACGAATGGCTGGAATCGGCCAGTAGAAGTAAACAGAGGAGAAGAAGTAGAGGGTGAGAACCGGAAACAGAACAAGTGGCCATCTAAACATCTACAGGAGAAACATGGAGGGAGGTTCTGAGGAAGTAGTTTGAATTGTTCTCTCATGTCAGCTGGTGTCGGCCATGTTTCATGCTGTCGGGAGACGAAGACAAATTAAAGTGGAACGCTCAAGCGGAAACAGCTGATCCGACATTAGCTCATATGGCCAAACTTATTCTGCAAAGGCGTTTCCATATCCTGTTTATGGCATCAGCTAGTTTTCGTCAAAGGCAAAAACCACCGCAAGCGAGCGTAAAAGCCTTTTTAGCGCGATCGCGCAGCTTTTCTAATGCGATACTTATACAAATACAAATGCGTATGAAAATGCATTTATGGAAACTCATTGTCCCGCTAGCGACGGATAGCTATTGTGACTGACAAGAAGTAGCGTATCCCCGACTGGCTAGCACGTTAGCAGTTAGCTCACCAGCTACAGTGGCCCAGATCAGATTTTAAATGATTTTGCTCAAATCACAGGGAAAATGTAAGGTCATTTATATCCCCTGCTGTTCTTTAATGAGAGCAAAATGAGCAGCACATTAAAAGGTGCAAGCTGGTGTTGCTATAACCTGTTTAAAACGTCCCGTTTCATTAAAGCAAATTTGCAGCTTCTGATGCTTGTTCATTAGTGAGGGGCTAATTTGCCAAAGGAATTCGCGTTACAGATGGATAACTTAATAAAGCTGCCGCCCTCATTGTACCTCCGTGCAGACACAAGCTCGCTTCCTCGTCTTTGTTCGAGTCCCCAGTTTCATATGATTTGGGAGTCGCAAGATTCATTTTGAAGGTGCTCCTCCGACAATTCCACCCACATTTCTATCAGACAAAAGCGGTGAAATTGAACTGGTAGTGTCAAAAGAAGCACCCTTAATAAACACCTCGGAGCCAAATCAGCTGTGTGAGCAAACAAACGGCAAATCAACGCCGAATAATCAGCGCTGAAAAATCGACAGAGACAGTGGAACATTTCTGACTAGCAGGGATTCAATCCAATTTTGAAAATCAGTTATTTTTACCACAGTCGGCTCACTCTAATATAGATGTGTATGTGTGTGTTTCTAGAGTCCACATTAACTTTAAGGAAAATTGAAATATCCCTACTGATGTCAACACGCCTGCTTATTTCCGTGGTTGCATTTTTGGCAACTTATTACTGCTTGCAACTGTATTTCTGGTCTATTCCATTATTGCATTTTACTTTACGTTTTTCATTTCATTTGTATAATCTAATTTGATTCCATATTTTGTTTTTAATTGCTTAAAAGCCTTTGCCTCCGAAAAGCACTTTGAAATGCCACGTGAGTAAAGCTGCCTTGCTCTACGGTGCGATCCGTAGGCTGAAGTTAGTGTGGTTGCAGAAACAAACAAAACAAACAAAACAAACAAAAAGTTGAAGACTCAACCTGTGTTAAACTTAAAAAATCAAGGTCGTGCAAAAATGCACCGCAGACTGAGAAGGTGCATCTGCCTGAGCTGAAACACACTCACACGAAAATAAGCCTGAACACGTCGATACCTTTTTATAAAACCCCTCTAAAGCAAACGTCATCAGAAAACTCAAACACACTTCTTTTCTTTTGTACTGAGGGTCAGAAGTCTGTACAGCATTTATGAAGGCGAAGCCGGGGGGACGGGGGGACAGGGGGGACAGGGGGACGGGGGACCAGCTCTCCTGGCTCTGTACAAAACTACTGCAGATGTTCCTCAAGAAACAGTTCCAGCAAAACAAAAAAAAACTCCCAGTAAAGGCACAGCTGTTTCCTACTTTACCGCTTGTGTACAGATTCAAGATAAAAACGGTGAATTAGTGAGCTTTAGTGGTGTTGGTAGCTGTGTTATTTTACTTAACTAAGTCCATCACATCATGGCTCTCGCTCCATCGTTAAAACGCTGACAGTAACACAGATCTCCTCATGTACGTCACAGTAAAGGAGCGAATCAGCGTCTTCCCCAAAATCCCAAACTGTTACTTAAAAATGGAGCATTTGTGTGTATCCTGAACAAGTTTCTAGACTGTCTCGGCAGCTGCGTGCATGGAAACATGCATATGGCCCAATGTATGTAGACAGTCGAGGTAGCAGGATGGCAGTCGATGGCAGCTCCAGTTGTAACTGCCTCGGTCAGGGGCACTGACAGGAGGACTAACCTAACGTACATGTTTTAGGTTTACGGAGGAAACCCTCGCAAACATGCGGGACAACACGTAACCGCCACACAAAAAGGCCCTGCCCAGGACTGTGATGGACACAGGTAGGCAGAACGTACTGGTTCAGGTGTCTTGAAAGCAAACTAGGCAACAATGCAACTAGGACCAACTGACAGAGAGACAGAGGAAACAGGACAGAGTGGCTGATGAGGGACGGAGGTGATCGCAGGGCAGATGGGAGGAGAAAGGTCTGAGTAGCGCTGATAGGAGGGACAGACAGGCGGACATTGTGACAACCAACTGTCAGCTGTAAAACAACTATAAACCTTCTATTTGTCTCTATAATTGGTAAAACCTTACACACATTAGTTCCATACAGGAAACCTCCCGGGGAGAAACTATGGATTTTCTTTTCCAGACATGATTCCAGACTGGTGGAGAAACACTGATCCCTTTTGTTATTTATTCTTTATCGGCACAAAACCGTAGGATACCCAAATTCCCATAGTACACTGTGGTATTTTACTAGTTAGAGACAGAGTCTGCCTATAAAATAAATATAAAAACCTCTTGGAATGTGTTGAACGCCACAGCTGAAGACGTTCATCAGGCCGTCTTGAAAGGAAACCGAGTGGATGGTGGTGATAAACTTTGCAGAGTGCCGAAGGGCCTGACAGAGGAGCAACGCTGGAGGAACGTGAAGGTGCCAGACAGGAAACGGTAACGGCTACTTCTGTTTTGGAAGCTGGGATGGCATGCAGACGTTCAGAGTTTGTAAAGAGCCTGCGGGAAATGCAAAACAAGACCACAAAAAGGATTTTGGGAGTGACGAGTTGAAAACAGAGGACAAATAAAACAAGTCCATCAGCTGTCAGTGAAAGTAAAAGTCCTGTCAGCTTCTTCTTTAACGTGAAACACAAAAATATACACCTTGATATTATGCCATTATAACACGCCACAAATCAATCACACTGGGTGTGATGCCAGCCTCTGCAGTCACCGGCATGCAGGTTAGAACAGATACACCTGGACTCTACTGACACCTACTGGAGAGAAAACCAGATGAAGGACATTCACATCAACGCCTCAAGAAACAAAAACCCTCCTGTTCCCTCTCCTTCCTTGTTCCCTTCTCTTCGTGTCACCTGTCCTCTCTTTATCCCTCCTTTTATAAATTACTTTTCCAGATTTAGAAAATTAGTCAATTAAAGTAAAATTAAGGGAAGATGGAGAATCAAGAGAACCTTCACAGGGAATACAGGATGAGGGAGAGGTAGTTTCAATTCAATTCATTTCAATTAAATTTCATTTATATAGCGCTATATCATAACAGAGTTATCTCATAGCACTTGTTAATATAGAGCAAGTCTAGACCAACTCTATATGTACAGTCCCAACAATTCCACCATGAGCAAGTGCTAGGAGACAGTGGCAAGGAAACACTGCCTTTAACAGGCAGAAACCTCAGGCAGAACCAGAACCAGAACCAGGCTCTGGGTGGGCGTCATCTGCCTCGACCGGTTGGGTAGAGAGAGAGAAAAGAGAGGGGGGAGGGTAGAGTGAGAGCAGGATGAAAGAGAACACACAGTAGCACAGTACAATTCCACATACAGATGTAAAGCAATGGCAGCTACAATGTTACTGATGTTAAAATAAACATACCAATAGTATTAA
>JAVQJF010128365.1:0-15094 GCA_036023855.1 Gadopsis marmoratus
CCCCCCCCCCCCCCCCCCCCTTTCACCACCACCGCCTCCACCTCCACTAACACCACCCGTACTTCCCACATGGATCGCACTGTCACAATAAGAGCCACCCATACAGCCCGGAGATAGGAACACATGTTTATTATTATATACTAGTTATTTATTTTTATGATTTAAAATCTAGATGCTTTGGCAGTACTCACTGGCTAATTTACCACTGATTGTAGCACACTACTGTATAATCCCCCCAACACACACACACACACACACACGTACTCACATAGCAACAGTTGCATCGTTGACTGGACTTGCCCACCCCTTTCTTTTTACCCTGGCAGGTTTGCCCCTCTGTGCCAGGCAGGGTCCCCTTGTAAAAGACCAGCTTCAATGAATGGAGGCCCAGCAGGGACCCAGGCAGGCTCACACTCCTAAACCTTCCCTTCCCTTCAAGTGACACACACACACACACACTCTCTCACTCCGTCCATCCCCTTCTTTCTTCCTGCACTCTTGCTCTTTCAGTGTTCTAGTAACTTTATAGGCGTGAATCGAGAAGAATCTTTCAATGTGCAAAATTACCAACAAACAACCCTTTGTGCATCAAACACTAACAGGACGATACATTTCATGTTTAGGAAACATGAACAAGCCAACAGCCCACGAGCATCAAAATCCACAATAAAGTATAACAGTTACAAAACCAAAGAACTTGTAGTACAAATCTTTCTCCACACCCCTCCTCTCCTTCTTTCACCCCACATATCTGGTTTGATTTTACCCCATGAAGCGGTGAATTCCAGCCTTTCAGAGAACAACACTGGGCAATAAAACAATGGGTGGCTCTGGGGTGTATACTGCAGGGATGGAGGGCGTTGGGATTCCTGGTAAAGTCTGACACAAAATGCTGCTATGGTTACAGTGGGTGGGACAGGGGTAAAGAGGGCTTAACATGCTGGGAAAGTTGGTGTAGTGTACAAAGAAAGGCGAGGAATCAAGGGCTTTAGTGGAGGTTGATGCCATCTACACCTTTCTGACACAGGCAAACTCACTTTTTCATAAGGAAACAAAAACTATTCGTGATAACGTCTTGTAAGCCTCTGGATGGGCTTTTCCAATGGCAGCAGTTGACTGATGTGTGGGCCGCCATATTTTGTGGTGAGCTACTTACTGAGCCCAGTATAGCCCATAAACGTTGATAGCGTTGGTTACTGATTTAGTACATCATTCCCCTTCTAACATTTTGGAGGAGCCATCATGCTGTCATGTTTGCCTTTCACGCGGAAAGTGGAGGCAAGTTAGCCTAGCTTGTCAACGTTAGAAGTTATTTCCAGTATCCTTTGTTCACTTGAGTTAGCTGGCGCTCTTTTATGGGGCCAATTGTGCTGCTAACAAATGACCAGACTATGAAAACAGACAGCAAGGAGTAGTTTGTAACTCTCAGCACTCCGTACTTTTCCACCTGATTTGAATCATGATTAACACAAGGAGGGGAGTAACTTACATTCGTTGTAAGCAATTGGCAGACTAATAATGTCGCCCGCCCCCCCAGCTGGTTGACTGCCTGCAAAGTCATTGGAATCAACAATTTTTCGTGGCCGCCCTCACAAATAATGCACCGAAAAAAGATATTGGACCAATCAAATTAGCAGTAACGACATTGACTGTCCGAACCAAAAATCCACCAAAAGGTCTCCATTCCTGGAGAACACCAATGTGGGGGAAGATAAATAAAGCTTAAATTCATTATATTTCAATTACAATTAAGTCCAAACAAACGCCAAGGATATAAATGCTTTCGCCATTTCAAATAATAGCATTAATTAAATGTTCCCCGAACACATAATGTCATTTGTTTTATATTAGTGATTGTTTGCTGTGTTTGCCATCATCATCATCATCTGGATGGTTTTTACCATGACACCACTGCTGGTAATGACTTTGAGGTGGCTGAATGAAATAACAGACATCAGCGCCCATGTTACACCAGCAAAACTATTACATCTACAGCACCAAGTGTGTCTGGTGGGATAGAGGCTAAAGGTGAAAGCGAGTTTGTGTGGCACTCTGTGGTATTGGCACTCGTGTTTTTTTCCCCTTCTTAAAATGTCCTCATTCCCACTTTTAATGTCATTTTCTACTTTTAGATGATTACAGTATAATGGAGAGATGGAGTCATGGCATAGTTTATTACGCCACACACACACACACACACACACACACACACACACACACACACACACACACACACACACACACACACACATGCATACATGCATACTCACATCCAAATTGCCCCAAGGACACAGGGAGACTTTGCAACAGGAGTAGTCCAAATAAGAAGATTAAATTTGAGTTTTCCATGCTTAGACAGCTTGGTATGTTTTGACCTTTTGAATCGGAACATGACTCAAATGCTGTTTGCAAATATTCACTAAAGTTAAAAGCTAAATAAGCTAAATATTCACACCAAGCGCCTGGTCTTTACTTCAATGGACATTTACTATGCATTTCTAAGATACTGAAAATGGCAATCAGAACAGGTTGAAAATGAAAAGTTTCACATTTTTCTTTTCCTGTCCTCCACTTTACACCTTCCCTTTTCCTTTCCTTTCCTTTATACCTTTCCTCACCATTCTTTCCTTTCTTTTCATTTCCTTCAATTTACACTTTTCCTTTCCCTTCCCAGCTCTATTACAGTTGCAGCTACAGTATTTGTATCCTCTCTTATACAATAAAAGCAGCCATCAAACAAGAAATAGTGGGAGAGAAAAAGATTTTTTTTCCCTCTGTTATTTCGCTGCTCAGACTTGTGTTTGAAGTTAAAGGTTGCACAGTATCTGAAGCTACGTACTGCTCAAAGCAAAATTTGAATCGTATAATAATACAACTTACATTTTCTTTTGTTACACTAATACAACATGTCATTTTAATATCACAGAGGTGCAAAGTCTGGAAAATGAGCGATGACTTTTTTCTCGCTGAGAAAGGAGCGAGCAGTCATTTTCACAAGGAAACAGGCAAATGAAGACATTGGGCTCTTCAGCCAGAGGGAGTTTTGTTGTGGATGTTTTTTCCCCTCTCGATAGTCATGGTAATACGTATATCATTTTGTTTTACATGCCTCCCTGTGCAGTCCAGCTGTTAAACGAGACTAAGAGACAAGTTGAAGTGGGAGGCGCTCTCTGCACAATCACAGTTATACAGAAAAACGAGGAGATTCGCTGCCAGACCCGCGCTCCAATCAGGGAGGGCTAAGCTTAAATGTCACATCAAATTGGATGTGAGGGTGCTTTGCTTGTTATGACTTGAATGGGGAAAACACAGGAAAGGAATTGCTTGAATAATGTCCTTTTCTTCTGTGAGTGAGTGTTGCGTGTGTGAATGTGTGTGCGCCATGGCCATCTATCCTCTCAGACATGTTTAATAGGGCTTAGGTTGCGTTGACCGAGGGTGTAAACGTGTCATACTTTATTAGAAATCCCAAAGAAAAGGGCTAACATTAATCACTGGCTCTTGTTTATGAAAGTCATAAATGTTTCACTGAGTGCTTTATTGTTGGCTGCCAGATTTGGAGAAGTGTAGGGGGTCCTTAGTGTGTGCATGTGTGTGTAAGCATGTGTGTGTCATGATAGCACCCCAAACCTATGAGATATTAACTCTCTCTCTTTTGCTCTCTCTCTCTCTCGCTCGCTCTGTCGTAGGCTTTTTGTCATGTTGTCAGAAAGTATGACATCACCCTGCCCTTTGACCCACGCAGTCAGGAGAGCGCTGATTGGATGATTGGCTTATAGAGGACATCCGCATTGACTCCAAACTCAATTCTGCTGATGTCAGGAGCTATTACAGATGACGACATGCGCATGCACACACCGTGTGCCTGTGTGTACAGTATGCATGTGTGTCCGTGTGTGTGTGGGTGTGTGCAGACATGTTCAGGGTTATATAGGTCAAATGTCTGAAGCTAGAACATCTTCCAGCTGAAATACCAGGCGAAATGTCAGAGTCTGCTGCTGTGCAATCCCTCAGATCAATAGTTCAATTGGACATAAAGGCATCATTCTAGTCACTGGACTAACATGCAATACCGTGTGCCAGCCTCTGTCAGAAGCGCTTTAGCCATAGCCAAATAGATGAAGAATACATCTCATTCTGTGGAGAGAAGCTGCCTTTTTGGGGGGTGATGAGTCAGTCTTTTGTCCCTTTTAATGTTTCTGAAATCAAAGGATGGAATGTTACTGTTAAAGGAATACAAATGATTATTTTCTACATGATAAAAAGCACTTAAACCAAAGTGACTCATGCTTTCCCAGCAGATCACTCACTCCAATGCTTCATGTAACATATATTTCATTTTTCACAGCAGACATTTTGACTTGTCACAACTGGAAACGCACAGGTGAAAGTAATAACATTAGTCATGGTTCCATTCCATTTAGGTGTCAGTGGGAGCCATTCCAATGAGCCAACATACACAGTGCCTTGACACTTGGCACACCTGAATGGAACCTAGCTATTTTTGTCATAAGCAAAGAAAAGAAGCATGAACTCAAACACAATAAAATGAGAGTTACAAATGTAGTGACTTTCTTTAACCTGTGGTTTGGTCTCTGCCAAATCCTGATAAAAATATACGGGTATCAACTATATTGAAATATTGAGTTGATACAGACATATATATGGATAAAAATGTTATGAAAAAGAATTGGTTTTAGCCATTGTTCTACACAAATCAATAGCTACAAGTTATATGTGTAAAACAGCACTGGCCCATCTACACCCTTGCATAGGATGGATGCCACACAGTTGCATTTAAATGAAACCATCTATTTTAATAAGCTCTGATAGGTGTTGGACTTTTGTTCAAACATACACTACATACTTTAGACATATTATGGAGCTGTGAGATGACATGGCTCAATTCTCAGGTGGGGATTCTTATTCTTATCAGAGGTCCCATCCTGCCTCTTAGGATTTTTTTTTTGTTGAGTCCATGCGCATTGAAAGCCCTTTCTCAGCTTCAGATGCTCACTTTAAATAGTCCATAATATGGAGTAGATGCATGGGATGACTGCTGTGCTACAGCCCCATTGTGAGAAGTTATCTCTCCCCTCATGATCTCTTTGCAATCATCGCTGCTCTTGCAGCTTTCCCCCAAAGTCCCACGTCCGAGCATAAAAGTCATAACGATACATCTAAAAAGACAATGGGTTCGCCGCGGCTGCGTTACTCATGAAATCACGACAAACCCCCCCACCACCACCCCCGTCCTCGTCCTAGTTAAGTGTGGAATAATGTCATCTTAATGATTATTTTTTTGCGGTATGCCATAACAGCATAATTCAGAGAGGGCGTAATGATTTTTTATGACCCTGACATATTGTTTTGCGGGGAGTGACATAAAAGCACGGTGACATGTGGCATTTTGGGAAAGGTCAGGCGCGCCGTCTCGGCTGCCCGTCCATCTTCATAACGTCGCCACTTGTCATATGGAAACTGGCATCACCAATCTTTGTCTCTCCCTTGTCGCTCGCTGCCCCCGCTCTCCTCTCTTATATCCTGACTCTGCTCCTTCTCTCTGTCTCCTTTTCTCTTCTTCTTTCATTTCTCCCCTCTCGTTTTTTTGTCGCTCTTTTTTTCCCCTCGCAGTGCCGTGTCTCATGTTTTGGTAAGAATATGGGGAAGCTTTCTGTTTTTTTGTTAACACAGAGAAAAGTATCACTGTAGGGAATAGGAAACAAGATTTCCTGCACACACACATGCACAAGGCCTCAGGGGTGCTGCGGGGGTCCGGGGGTGGGGTGGGGGGGGTATATGTCAACACCAGCTGTGAGGATTGAGGTGACAGAGAGAAGGGCTAATACTAATGTGATAAATACGTCAGCACTCACTCCAGGCACATTATGTGGGTGTCTGTTTGGTGGTTTTAGAAATCTGCTTAGAGCCAGCCACTTCTGCCAAACAGATATTTTTACAGCATTTAGTCGCGTTTCCCCCTAAATGAATGATTCTAAAGAAAGTGAATTGCTGTAATCAAAACGCACCATAAGTAAGTTGACCATGTAGCCTTCCACTCACATTTGTATCATATAATGTTTATTAAAGGTGCTATGTGTAGTATTCTGACATCAACAAAGGGCAGCTACATTCAATATGACACAAAAGGATAATTGACCATCATTGAGAAGACGAGTGGCCTCCACTGTCACTGTGTTTCATATTGTACATTTTGCAAGGAAAAGCTGTTTGATTGTTTTGCAGCCTAAAGAGGAAAAAACTGAACTCAAAGAAGGTGCTGTTTCTTTTATTGCACAAACCAAAGCATTCATTTCTTTTGAGACAGATGTAAATGGAGTAAAAAGAGAACCAGAAGAAAATACTTTTTACTTTTTGCTTTTTTCTAACTTACTCATTGTAACTAACTGTATAACAACAAAGGAAGTGAGGAAACAGTGGAAGTGTTGGACACATGCAAAACCCAATAACACCAGTATCAGTGCAGACACATTAAATAAATATGTTGAAAAAAATGAATGAAATATGTTCATGTGTCTGTTGCCCCGATGCATGCTGGGAGGTTTCCCTTCCCTTCACGCTTCCCCCGGGATGCTACACTATAAACCCGTAAAAAATATAGGTTTTCGGTTGACTCCACCACCACCTTCCAATTTAGAAACAACGCTTTGGTCAAACTGTGATGTTTATCAGGCTGAACACTGCAGAGCAAAAGCACAAATGATTTCATCTTGACAGACGCTGACACCACTGTGATTAAACAGATGTCATCAGTTGATTCATAATTCCGACCATTGCCTTTTTTTAAAATGATGATTATATTTTTGGGCTTTTATGTTAATATTGATATTGAAAATTGCAAAACAGAGCAGCTTTTACAAGAGAGAGTCTTGCAATCTATCTCCCTGTCCTCTCTGTTCTCCCTCAATCTTCTGACTTTGTCAAACCCTCCTCCCTTATTTCACCAGCTGGCGGTAGGCATGGCAGCCCTGCCATCCTCCATCCTTTCCACTTCAAACGACCATTTTTCTGACAACTGTGTCTTAAGGTTTTCAAACAGGCCCACCTCCTGCTTCAATTTGTCAGCCCATCTTCATCCTGTGAGTGTGCGCACCGCAACATCCTTCCCCAGCTAAATAAAATATGCGCACGTGTGTATGTGTGTGTGTGTGTGTCAAACAGGAGTGGTCCGTTAGTTGAAAATTACACTGTCCCCTAATGCATGGTGGGGAAGATTCACCCTGTTGCAAGGATGGAGCATAAACATCCTGAACACACACCTGCAGATGCAGTCAACATTGCACATTCACCTACTGTAGAGTTATGGGTATGTGTGGACAGATGGACAGCTTGTGTGTGTGCGCGAGCCTGTGTGTGTGTGCGTGTCCGTGTGTGTTTGCAGGTCACTCGGTGTCATGCAGGGTGAGTGAGGTGTAATTTCTCGGCAGTAATACTCAACACTCCGGCCCTGACAGCTTTAATGGTGATGGCCTTATTATAGAGAAGACGCCTCGTGTGTGTGTGTGTGTGTGTGTGTCTGCATTCTAATGGTGATGGCCATATTATAGTGAGTGGAAGACAGCTAAAAGGCTTGGATTTATACCGGGCCACGTTTACTGACATAAGAATAATAGGGCAGAAGATGCTCTATGCCATGTATATTTGTGTGTGTGTCGGTGTGTGTGCTGACGAATGCCATGTGTATCTATGGCAGTTGAAGTAGTATGAGAGCTGTTTTGTGTTGATGGGCAGAACAGAGTTGTCCACACGTCTGTAGAATAGATAGAATAGAAAATGTAATCATATCTTTATCCCGATAAGTCAAACTATCATTTAACCAATTTCCACCATAAAATTCATACTAATAATACATTGAAGGATGTGTTCTCTAACTTTGAGTGTGTGTGTGGGTGTGTGTGCTTGCGGTGTGTTCTTCCAGTAGGAACAGGGTAACACGACTCTGTGGGCCTGCGGTTTAGGTTATGTTGGTCTGATTTACAGTCACACACACACACACACCTTCACACTACCCAACACTTTTCTGTCTTTTCTATCACCCAATCACTTTTCCTTTCCTCCCTCCCTCCCTCCCTTCCTCCTTCCACCACAATGTTAGCTAATCCCCTCGTCTGTCTCAGTTATACTCAGCTCACTTCCTGTAACTACACACTGCTACAGGACCAGCACCTGCTGAGCCGTTGCAGCAAAAGAAATGGGCGGTGTGGTGTGTGTGGTTTCGGGAGAGCTAACGGACAGACTATAGCCACACTGCAGCAAACATTGTCAGGCAACGTCTTCCTTCTATTACAAAACTAAGGCTGCACCGGGCCTCATTCGTTTTTTTTAAGAAAAATAAATCACTCACGACACACCAATCTCAATACAGTTTTTCTCTCTATATATATACAGATTTGTTTTCAATTGGCTCTACAAAATTATTATAGTAATATGACAGAGCCTCAGCCACAGGCTACATTTGAGTGCACGATTGAAAAGAGTTAAACAGCACAGAAAGTATGCTTTGCTGTCTGCACGTATTTCTTTGTGTGCCTGATTGAGAGCTTAAAGGTGGTTTGTGCTGAGGATCGTCCCTCATCCAAACAAAGACGGCACTTGATCCTGAAAGATCCGGCACTCATTTCAATCTGTAAATAAGCTTGCTTGTTGTGTGTTTACCCTGCATCATTACAACAGGCCTAAACACGGCTCCCCTGCTCCCCAAATACATGACAAGTTCCCTTAATAGTTCCCCTAAATAGGCCTATCTGAGTAATAAGATTCATCATCGCTCAAGCAAATTATTTTGGATGACTCAGGTATATTTTGGTGCAATGGTTCATTAAGCAGGCTGTGGATAACAAGCATCTTTAGTGTGACCCTAAATTATTTTTATGAGACCTAAATTGTGTTTTTGTTTGTTTGCTCTGGATCACCATGTAGGCCTCGATATTACTACCATACGTCTGTATTTGTTGGGAAAATGAAGTCCATTAAATTACTATTTAAGTCCATGCACATGACAGCTATTAGTAAAGCATTAAAATATGGGTTTCACTCTTAACAACCAACATTTCTGGCACAGAACCTGCTTTAATACTAACTGAGTCCTTAACGTACATAACACATCCTACCTTATATGCTTTTAATTGTGCCATTAGTTTGCATTAAAAACATATTTAGCTGCACAACACCACACTAAAAATCATATATCATCAAGAATGATTAATTTTGTCAATGGAATTCTGAATTAAATTCAGACTCGCCACAACAAATACAACATGCGCAGCATTTCTGCTGGAATAGAAGGCCAATTCTACATGAACTCAGTGTCACATGTCACCATCAATGTATTCAAGTCAGTGTATTCAACACAGTGTTTATTTCCAGCGCCTGCATGTTGAGACTGCATTTACTGAATAAGAGAACATCCCGTTTGCTTAAGGCTATATTTTCATATCTAGTGATCTCTACAATATGCTCTTATTTGTGTATTGAAAGCAGTAGACAGCCGATCAGCTTGTTACGGCGTTGAGGGTCCCAACGCCGTGGCAGTGCAAAGTGCTGTGACTGAGGTGTGTGTGTGTGTAGCCTACACCCATATTTACATCCCTTTGTGTGTGTGTGTGTGTGAGGCTGACAGTGTGAATATTTCTGCTTCAACTGACTGTATGCTTACATGGGTGTATGTTTTGTGCATGTGTGTTCATTTATGCGTGTGCACTTACCAACAACAGACGCCCACATAGACACGGGCCTGTCACATCCTGTGTGTACGATAAGGCCTAATGACGACACCTTGCGATTGATTGAATTTTTTATTCGTCTGCTGACGTCTCGCTGGCATCCTTTTCATCTGAGATAGAAAAAAGAGTGCTGTGTGTGTGTGTAAGTGTGTGTGTGAGTGGAGCCTGTCTGCCTCTGTACACAGCATGTGATATTTGCCAATTTTATTCAACAAGAAGAGGCGAGAACAGCTGTATTTGGCTAGTGTGCATTTAAACAAAACGTTTAAAGTAAAAATGTATAATGTAGCAGTTTTCAAACTACTGGGGTATGTCTACACAAACTACACTAAACTGGGCTTTACTGACTCTAAATGGCTGTTAATGCTAACTGTGAACACTTCAATTAGCCTAGTAACCCAGGACTAGCACGTACTACAAAGTGCTAATGCTAATCGATGAGGTTCGCAGCACGCACACATATCCCAGCCTTGCATGTAAACTCAAATCCACCACTATTTACTAATATTTGTGAACCAACAAATTAATATGTCACCATATGTCAGCAACACTGCTCATCATTCATCATTGCCTCAACGTGAACTCAACCAAAAGACCATTTCTTCTATTCCAATAATACTAAGAGGTCGGCGTCGTTCCTGCGTGTCTACGTTCATGTCCTATGATCTCACATCTCTCTGTCCAGATCTACCCTCTTGCCCCCTCTTGTCTTCTAATCTTGTTTGTCAGAGTTAAATGAGCTGCCCCAGCGAGGTGTGTTAGCCACTAATGAATTTATTGCTTGATAAGAACAGGGCCCATGCAGTTACAACTCACTGCAGTCATAAAGCGCTGGAAAAAGCTACGTAATTAACCTTTACTAGCTGTGTGCATAGGTTGTTCTGCCTTATGCGTGTCGGTGGGGGGAGATGTGCGTGTGTGTGTGTGTGTGTGCTTGTTTGCATGTTTGCGCCAGTGTGTGTGCATGTCTACCTGCTGTGTTATGTGTATGTGTTTCTGTGTTGTGCTTTAAATGGCTGGAGGCAATGCAATTGATAACGCTGCAGCTATCAGTTCATCGTTAATCGCGTCCTGCGAGATTAGCGCGTCATCCGATAGACTCCAGACTGACTGGAGACAATAAATGCATATAGTCAATAAAACAGCAAAGTATCATGGGAGAACAGGAAGATACATGGGGGAGTGTTGGAGGCGATGACACATGTGCCAGGGTGCCAACATCACAAACTTACCCATAAACCTGATGCTGGTTATAGCTTTACGCTCTTATCTTATCTGGATGTACTCAATTAAAAGAGAGAAAAAAAGAAGTCAGTGGCTCCTAGAAGAAAAGAGAAGAGAAGAGACATCATAAAGACTGATGTCCACACTTTCCCTCGCCATTCATTCACGAACCGGAAACCGCTTGTCCTCGGAGCAAGACATATAAGACCTGCTATTCTTCTTCTTCTTCTTCTTCTCCGTCAACCACTGAGGCCTTTCTTCTATCGTCAAAGACACGTACACACTCTAATGGGTAATAGATGCAGGACTAATGCCTGGGCTGAAGAATAAAGATAGATGGATAGGGAGGGAGGGAGGGAGGGATGGAGAAGGAGAGAGGAAAGAAAGAGAGGCGTGAGTTATGATTCGGTACTCAGGGGGTTAATTTCTCACAGGCAGTTTTCACACACACACGCAATAAAGGTGATGTCTGGCCGTGGCCAAGCCGGTAGCATGCTAGTTAAAAGTGAATAAGTTTATGGCCGGTGTAGGCCCTCATACATCAAGGAGCAGTTTGTTTAGCCAGCAGTGTGACAGGGTACAGTAACATGGGCAGGGCTGGAGAGTGGCTACAGCTGTGATAAATGGGAGATTGCAGGAGGAACAGTGTCTCAGTGTGTGTGTGTGTGTGTGTGTGTGTGTGTGTGTGTGTGTGTGTGTGTGGGAGAGAAAGACACATCAAAGCGTGTTTTTAGCTCTCAGATTAATGGCGATTCCAGTATTTGATCTAAGTGATTTTTTTTTCCCTATTTGAAGAATCTCTTTTTGAAGCTGTAAATATTGCAAACGCCCTTCTCGAGTCATCTCGCAGTACCTGCTGTGAAAGGATAGTTCTCTGCAGTATTGACAAAAGCATTATGGGTTGCAGTATAATGTTTTGAATTGCAGAATGTGTTTTTTTTTTTCTTTTGCTACTTCACATGTGGGTCTTGATTTTGCTTTTATTGTTTTGGTTTTATTTTGTTTTCTTTTTTTTCAAGCAGAACTGCTATGAGTTAGACAGAAAGCGAGGTTTTTCTGTGTGGTTGTAAAGTGCGTAACCCCATATGGTTCAATTACTAGGAGGATTACTAGGTCTACTCCAAAACTGGAAGATTGGTAATTCCAATGATGGATCTATGTTCAACTGTTCAACAGTAATTACTGGAGTACCCTAAAAATGCTATTTACAAAGTCTATTGATTTTATCAGTAATAACAATCCAGTAATATAATTTAAAACTCTGACATGAGCCATTCAGCATAATGAGAGACTTTTACTTTTGATACTTTAATTACATTTTATTGGTTCTTTTACATAAGTAAAAGATCTCAGTATTTCCTACATCACTGCTTGTCATCATAGTTCCCAACCTCTGTTTTACTTAATTTCATTTATTCATCCTTCCGCCATCCCTCTCTCTCTCTGTGTCAGTCCTCTTTCCTATCCACCAACATGCACCTTCTCTCCTAACTCCTTATCTCCTCCTCATCCTTATCCTCATCCCACCCTCGTTCCAGTCTCTGCCCTGCACCAATCCAGCTGTGGATCTGACGGTACCACGGTGCTAAAAAACAATAGTTCCGTCAGTCTATGTAAGCGTGTGTGTGTCTGTGAGGCTGCAGACAAAAGCTTCATTATCACTTGCCCACAATGGACACAACAACTTGTACTGTTCTCCTGTGCCTTCGCAGAGCCTGTGCATTCTCACTACAGCCAGTTGGTTAGTGAGACAGTCAGTCAGACAGACAGATGGATGGAGAGGAAGACAGGGCAGATCCAGGACGATAAATATACAGTCATGGGGGGGGGAAGACAGACAGGTAGATAGGAAGCGAAGGGGTGAGCCGCGCCACCCAGCCAGCCGCCATTTCTCCCCCAATAACTCACTTTTCTCCCCCTTGGAGAGTGAAAACAATAAGATATAACAATTGGCAAATGGCTGAGGCAGGCGGAGCATTACAAATGAAATGTAATGTTGTTACAGTTTGGAAATAATGAATTATGAGGATAAGCGGGGATCTGTAAAATCGCTGTAGCGATTTACCAGGGTTTCATTTTTCAACTGTATTGAATTATGGGGAATTGGCCTCAGTCAACTGCAAAATACAAAATGGGGAAAAGGATGATTCACCGTTTCACTGTGTGTGTGTGTGTGCGAGAGAGAGAGAGAGAGAGACAGAGAGAGTTTATGCGTTTGTGTGCAAGCATGTGCAACCTCTGTCTGTTTATTTATTTGTCTGTGTTTATGTGCATAAATGTGCACAGGTTGCATGCACATTTGCGTGCATGCAGTGTGTGTGCATTTCTGTATGTCTCCATGCTGACTGTGTGTGTGTGTCTGTTTGTGTGTGTGTGTGTTCCTCCCCCTAGACCTGTTGAGGGCTTTCTCTCGCTCACCCCGCCACACATGTGATAAATGTCCCTTATCGCCTCTGTCATTGTAATAGCCCCACAACAGGCCCAGAGAGAGAGTGGGGGGAGAAGGATGGAAAGAGGGATGAGAGAGGAGAGAAGGGGGGGGTCAGGGCATCAGGGTGTTGAGAGAGTCACAGTGACAGAAAAAAGAAAAAAGAAAGAAGATGGTGAGAGTGGGAGAAAGAGAGAGGAGAGGGAGGGATGGCGGCGTGGAATGGGATAGCTGGAGTTATCAGCCAGTGTTGTAGGGTAAGAATACGCATCAAGCTGCCAATCATCCGGCCTGAAAATTGCTCTGAGATTTGAGTCCCCACACGGTGTGTGTGTATATGTGTGTGTGTCCAAAGAGAGCATCCAAAGCCCCTGTCGTCTCTGGTGCTATTACTGCCCCCATCCTTTCCACCCGCCCCTTCATCCGACCATCTCACCCCCTCTCTTCTCTAGCTGGTTTTTTAAAGCTCAAAGTCCAAAAAAAAAAAGAAACACATCTCTTCTCTCTCTGTCACTAAAACCTATACTCAAGATGTCTTAAACACTGTTGTCGTCAGCGGCACCGGCTATTAGGGGAGGGCGAGAGACACCGAGAGAAAGAGAGCAAGAGAGAGGGAGCAATGATAGAGAAGATGGAGAAGAAAGGCAAAGAGAGAAGAAGGGTTAATATGTGAGCTGAAACCATTTCAGTCTCTTTAATTTTCTATTGATTTAAGCTGCAGACCTGTCGCCTCAACCCTGTGTGTGTGTGTGTGTGTGTGTGTGAGTCTATACAGAACCTTAGAGTACCTGAGACTGCCACTTTGGCTGTCCAGTGAAAACTATAGACCTCCAAATTTTATGATTTTGAATTTTCCAGATAAACTGAATGGCTGAGTGTTCCTTCAAGGGTGGAGACAATGTTCCTGTGGAAACCATGTATCAAAATAAGTTTTCATAAGCTAAGAAAAACACAGTCGTTGTTAATATTGTAACAAGGCAGTATAGGTAATGCAATGGGTTGTTATTTTTAAATCATTTTTTTAGCATAAGACCTTGGAGAATTTTATCATCCCAGCCAAACATTTAATGAGTTCATCTTAAAAATAGATACCTGGTTTTCACAGGAGAGCAACATGTAAAGAGAGAGAGTGAGGATTTGATGCTAGAAAAAAATTGACATTTGTGGACTAAAATATTTATAAAAATCCTGAAACAAGGGAGAATGCTTTTGGATTTTTCTTTTGGGAAAAAAATGTATATTCATGTAATTCAGATACTTGGCTCAAATCTGCACTTGTTAGATTTTAAGATAAAGATTTTTAAAACTCCAGGTGTGGACATTTTATGGAACCAGAGAAAATGACCAAAGGCCTCCTAAGAGCAAAGTGTAGAGAAACATCCCCCTCTATTGGACAATGTGATATCACCAGGCAGAGGGAAGAATGCGAAGAACAAGAGGACAGAAGTGGAAGGAGCGGAAGGGGACAGGAAATGAGAGGGAGGGGATGGAGGAAGAGACGATGATAGGCCTGTAGAGCAGAAAGATAGCCGATCAAAACATCACAAAGATGTCCAATTGCAGCCGCATCTGATTTTCACAAATACACAAACCCACACACACACACACACACACAAAGTAGCCTCAGGTGTGACCTGTGCAATACCCCCACTCCAGCAGATAGGCATCTTTGGTCTGCTCCTATCAAGTCTGAGCACCG
>JAVQJF010128372.1:0-10071 GCA_036023855.1 Gadopsis marmoratus
GTGTGTGTGTGTGTGTGTGTGTGTGTGTGTGTGTGTGTGTGTGTGTGTGTGTGTGTGTGTGTGTGTGTGGGGTATGGACAGTGCTGCAAAAAATCATAAAGCAAAGACTTTACAAATCACAGTAATAAATAATTGACAAATAGATCTATTATAGATTAATTAAGGCCCGACAAATTTGTTTAAATTTGATTAAAGGATACTTGTTGACCTTTGTTATTGATGCTCTATATTTCTTTTATTGTCAACAAACTCAATGAAAAGACCAAAGCAAACTCTGAATTGATCCCATTAAGTACTGCCTGTGGATCCAAAGCCAGATATTATTATTCCTCTGTGCCATAAACCTCCATAAAACTATTATACTGTACACACATTAGTGAGCCACGCATGGCATGTTCTTTTATTACCATGAACATGGGTACTGTATTTTATTTAGAGTCAATTACACATTCACCGTCCTGCTGTAAATACTTACCAGAGCACCAAATATGTATTAATCCGCTGCTGAAACTAGTCCCTAACAAACGCATTATTCACTCCTGTTTGATTAACATTTGCAACAGACTAATGTGCCCAGATGTTTTAGGAAATTATTTAGCTTTTTAAAAAATGTAAATTCTATATTTTTTACCCGTTTTTAAAGTATTGTCAAGTATTGCTTTATGGTCTTTTCATGGGATTAATTGACAATAAGAAAATATAGAATATTGATGGCTTTATTATTTAATTTAATTTTTTTAACTGAAAAGCTTATTTCCCTGATTTCCATTTTTATTTACCAACTTGTCTCCAAGGAATTTATTGTTTTCTAAACTTCTATTTCTATGATTAAAATTTAATTTGGAACCATCTGAGTCTTTTGAGCCAACATTTAGTCCTTAAAGTGCTCAGAAAATATTGTTCTCTCGATCAATCAACTGGTTTATAATTTGCTGATAGATTCATTTGTAAAGTGTTTTCTTAATCCATCTTTTTTATAACACAGAAATGAATGAATCACTTTAACCACGTGTAAGGCTCTCTGGGTCCTCCATATATTACGATGCAGGCAACAGTCTAAGGCTTCCATAGCCGTAGGAGGCCATCCTCGCTGTATGTGGCAATCAGATTCTCGTGTGGGTGGTGAGTGATGCCAATTACATCTTTCTCGTGAACCTGTGGATGCAGACGAACACAGATCACCACACACTCTCCATTTCCCATCAGCCTTACGTTTCCTTGTCAGTAGGATTGCTACACAGCAGCGGTGACTCAGAGTATCAATGATGCAAAAACAACTAAATGAAAAACACTGGCAGCCATGAGTGTGGGTGAGCTGCATCCTCTCACAGACTTTCATAATGAGTGAATATTAGCATCAGAGCTTACGGTCAGCGTTTTCTGCAGCCTTCCTGTCGTATAGTTGAAGCAGTACAGCACAAAGTCCTCTCCCACACAGTAAATCCACTCCCCGCGTGGTGACAGGGTGCAACACACAAAGTCAGCTCCGTCTTTTCTGTCTGAGCTGAAGGTCTTCACGGTCTGAGGAGGAAGCACAGAGGATATTTAGCTTCTAATAAGATGTTACAGTATTGTGTGGGTATTAGCATAACTACAATACTAACACCTAAACAATAAATTGGGGAATGAACAGTGTAAGTTGTTCAAGAAGTTTCAAAGTGCATTCACTTTTTATTGGCCATGCTTGGTCATTTGGTCCAGACTGAATTATCCCAACAGCTGTAGGACGGATTGCCATGACGTTTTGTACAGATATTCATGGTCCCCAAAGGACGAATCCCATAGACTTTGCTGAGCTACTGAAGTTTCCCTAGCACCACCACCATGATGTCGACATTTTAGGTTTTGTGTGAAAGGGTTTGACAACTTTTGAATGGATTGCCATGAAAGTTGGTTCTGATGTCCATGTTCCTCTCAGGATGTGCTATAATCACTTTAGTGATCCCTTAACCTTTCCTCTAGCACCATCATCAGGTCAAAAGTTTAATTTGTCCAATATTTTGGTGTATGAACAAATAACTGCAAAGCTAATGACATCTCTATCAGCTTCAGCTGTACTTTGTTTTTAATGCCAATTAGCAATGGTTAGCATACTAAAACACTAAACTAAGATGGTGAACACTGTATAAACATTATACGTGCAAAACATCAGCTTGTTAGCATCGTCATTGTGAGCATGTTAGCATGCAGATATTAGTATTTAGCTAAAAAGCATAATTTTGCAGCCTGGCAGAGCCACTGGCATGGCTCTAGACTCTTAATTTTGTTTTTTAATAGTGAATATGACTAATATATAGAAATACTGAATATAACAGACTTCTAGTATTATAAATACAGTCAATCTTGAGATGAAAGTGCCTGTCGTTTATTGGATTTGAACATTGATCGTGAACAGACTATGAGTCAAGAGAGCTCTCACCTGACCGTGCATGTTCATGATGACCAATGTGTTGGAGTGGTTACAAATCACAAAGTTCTCTGGATTTTGGGGTAGAGGAATCACATTGTTGACGGCGAGGTCTGATGTCCGGGACAGAGATTTGAATGTGTGGATGCATTCGCAGGATTTTGTATTCCAAATCTAAAATATGCACATAAAATAAATCCACTGAGTGACAAATATCTTTTCCGGCTACATAATAATAATACCAATGCAGCACAGACATGATTTATAGTGAGATAAGTTGCTCATTGTACCTTAACTGTGCCATCAGATGAGGCACTGATGATGTGAAGCCCATCTTGAGTGAAAAATGCATCATTTACAAATGATGAATGGCCATTTAACTCCTTTAGTGTCTTGCCTGACCTCAGTTCATGGATTCTGAAAAAGACATTGTTGAGAAACTGAGCCATTAAAAAATACTAAATCAAATAATACAGCAGCTCTGACTCATCACCACATCCATGTCTATTCAATGTTTATATTTTTCTTGAGGACAGAGAAAACGTGTTGCTGAGCTGCCGATGTGTTATTTTTAGCTTCCGTGGAGTGACTGGCTGCGGATTAGCCAAACCATGACAAAACGCCTAATGCTCACTGATTCACTCCGTCTCTGGGAGGATGATTTTGCGTACATAAACAATTCACACTCCCAGCTCGTGGGATTGCAAAGGGAGGAACACGTTGCAGCTTTGTGCCTGAGCACATGGTCTCTCAGCAGCACCCACACAGCACATGTGCTGCCAACACAGCAGAGAGGATCAGCCCCCCCCCACCCCCCAGGGAGTCAGAAATAGATATTCAACTCCTCAACTATGAAGGGGATTCAGTGTGTTTGTGTGTGAGAGAGAGAGGAAGTGAAAGACAGACGTTCTTGCCCTAGAATATTTACATTCAGGTGCACCACCAATGTGAGCAACATGTGATATCAGGCATCAACTGCCGATGTCTGCTAGCTGCATGGAATTATGGAGCTTTTAAAAGGTTTAAAAAACAAGTCAGTAAAAAGAAAAAATATATTAACCGATGCCTGACTAAATAGCAGAATTTGTAGACTTATCAATTTGATAATACAGCTCATGATGGTTCCTTTTCGACTAACAATTGGATTATGTCTATTTACAGCAAAAATATCATCCTAAATTCACCTAATTAAGCAATGGATTTTAATTTTAAAATCTTTTTAAAAATTTCCAAATTATTTAAAAAAAAAGAAATAAACATATATACTGTACAGTGGAATTTGATTAAGTGAGTTTATACCTAGATGACAATATTTAGTTTTGGTTAAAAAAAACAAAAAACATTTATGGAATCTTACACTATTGGTTGAGCGTGTTTTTAAAAGATTATTACAAAGTCATCATCCTTTTTTGCCAAATCCTTTTCCCATCTACTTTTCTATTTGCCACTTGTGTTAGCATTTATATGGTCTGTTGTGGCAACATTTTGCTAAACCACTGTGGGATGTAAAAAGAGCTCGCTGCCTTCCAGGTGAACTCACATTCTTCAGTGAACATTCTTTGAAACATTTTGTGAATCATGTCTGAGGTCAGTGAGAGCTCTCACTTCCTCCCACAGTTGACAAGCAAAGTTTTTTCCACAGCAAAACCCCCACCATTTCTTTTTGTTTCTCTTCTAACTAACTAAAACTATTGCTACATCACTTGTGAATTTGGGTATTTACTCCCTTTTAAAACATGTTTATGTAATGTTTTAGATCTATTTCATAGGACACATTTCGACTCATTCCTTTTTAAAGACTTTAATTAAGCTCACTGTGCTCAGAAAGCATGTTAGGTTAGCGTTGCGTCCCACCTGATGGTCTGGTTAAAGGAAGCACTGAGGATCTGGTTGCTGTCTTTGGAGAAGCTCAGACAGGTCACACCTTTGTTGTGGACATGCTCAAACCTGCGCAGGCACAAGCCACTCTGGATCTTCCACACCTTCCGCAGCAACACACACACATATTTTGGATGAGAAGATGTAATGAGACTACCACTTCAATAATGTTATTAACTCAGCTGAATATATTACATATTGTTTCAATATTTTCAGATTGTTGTGGCATTATTTCCATTTCCATACAGTGATAACAAGATTTAACATTAACTGACGACACAGTGATTGGTTGCTTATGTTGGCAAATATACAAAATAATATCAACCAACAGCATTGTAAGGCAATATTATAGGCTCCAACCTTTATTTTGCCATTCTGAGCTCCAGTTGCCAGTAGATCTGTATCCTGACTGAAGCACATACACAGCACAGCATCGTCCATCATCATGAAGCTATCTTGGGCCTGATACTTTAAATCCTAATTCACCCATGCAAACACACACACACACACACACACACACACACACAGACAGAGAGAGACACGCACACCAAGAATAGAAAGACAAGGACAAACCAATAAATGGAACAGTAAGAGATTTCCATCCTATTTTTTCATGCATAATTTCAATTTTCAATTTTCGTTTTTTTTACCAGATAATATGTGATTTTGGCCCAGCATTAAAACATTGTTAAAACAAAAAAATACAAACAACATAAACAGACTAAGACAACACGCTACAATATAGTATAGACAAAATGCATAAACAGGAATTAGTTTCCAAAGCTACCTGAAATAAAATAAAGACAATAAATAAGAAATATGAAGAATAGAAGTCTCAGTATTTTAAAGTGTCATGATATTGAACATATTCACCTTACTAATTTTTCCAGTGTTGAAGTTCCAGACCTCAATGAACCCATCCACCGATCCAGTGATTAGGTACTTGCCATCAGGAGAGAAACGGGCACACTCCACATGTGACCGTCGTCCAAACTGCGAGTTTAAAACGACACACGGTATCACACACCTGGTTAACATTCCTTCATCTTACAGAACACACGCTCGCCTAAGCCTGGTCTGCTGCCTGTGATCCAGATGCACTCCAGACATAAAACACAAATTAATATCAGGCCACCGCCAGGGAGATGTTAAGTTTTCCACCATGCTGCAGTCTAAAGTTGTGTAGGCTGACGGTTCTCTCTTATAACCTTGGTCAGAGAAAAGATAGGACAAGCAGCTCAGGCAGCTCCATCTGGATGCAAGTGATGAAAGCACAGCCAGGGTGCCTTCAGGTGAGGAAAACGATTAATTGTGTGTGTGTGTGTGTGTGTGTTGTGGGGTTAATGAAGAAGGAGATACAGTATACAGTTTACTTTAAATATACTGTAAACAAACAACCAAATAAATGTAATTTTCTCCCCAACTCTCACAATTACCAGACCAAAATGTACAAAGACTCCTAAACCGTCTTATGTAGAGTGTAGTACTGAATATAGTAAAGTATATGGAGTATATAGTTTTTTTTAGTCTATGCTAATCAGAACCTGTGGTGCTCTACCTTGATGTGGCGGTACAGCTGTGTCGGAAAGCTCTCTTTCTCCACATGTCTCCCCTTGTTGCCAGACGTGTCGATGGCCGTGTCGGGGGAGAGATGACCTGGAGACTGCTCCAGTCTCATAGTCTGCGTAGAACAGGGATGAGGAACAGAAACATAAAGTTGTTGTGGCTATTTTACTCCATCAATGTTGAGATCTCAACAAAATCAAAAAATATACTAAGGAATGCCAAGTTGAATATTCAAAGTGATTTTTTTTTTTTAATGTAGTGTTATTGCTTGCAGCTTGAGCAGCTCCCAAAAAAGAGGAAGTCATAAATCCTTGGGAAGTATACTGTTAATCACTTCTTGATAAGAATTCAAATTTTAACGTTGGCAGTAGACGTCCTGCTGCAGTTTGAATGGCAGCTTTTTTAATCTAGTACAAAAATATCTTCTGGTCTACAGACAAAACACTATCAACATTTGTAGATCATTTAAACTATTTAGTGTTAATATATTGCATAACAAAGTTCTGACTGACGAGTCAATTCTGTCCCATTGAAATATTTTCCTGGCACCTGCATAACTGAAAAAATATGAGGCTGTCTCTGTTTAAAGGCCAAATAAAGGGAAAAATCTGTGGGACGTATTTCTTTGGGACGTTTTTGGAATCACTGCAAGGTCTGACAGCTTTCGCAAGCGTAGTGTTCAAATACTGCTGTTTCAGAGCAAGCTAAACTCAATGTTAAGAATAGAACTGAGGATAGAAAATTTGTCATACACAAAGGACCTGCATCAAACCATTTTCTAAGCCCTCTGATTGGTACAGTATGTAGTTTGTGATGTGAAGATAGAAAGGGAGCAGAATAGACGGAGATAGTTTAGGAATTGATTCAGTCGTATAATTAGAGCGAGTATTGATCGGCATACTCACTCCGACTTGTTCCAGGAGCCCCATGAGGCGAGAGGGGGGCACCACACTGACCTCCCTCACCAGCGCCTCAGCTATTGCCCGGCGCCGCTTCTCCTTGCTGCTGCCTTTCGGGTACGCCTGCAGCGAGAGGGAGAGGACGCTACTTTATATAAAGCGCCCACTGATACAGTTGTTTCAAAGTGAAAAACCTTACTGTCTTACCTCGCGAGGGTCAAAGTAGGAGCATGTCAGCAGGTTCTCCAAATGGATGTACCTCTCTGACTGCGTCTGCTTCAACATGATCATGGGGTCGGTTTGTTTGAGGAGAGAGCGAGCCGCTCCCACCTCCCTCATTTCAATCAGCTCCATTACAACCTGTTAAAGCGATGCGTGTTCATCAGTTGCCGCTAATTACAAGTTGAAGCCAAGAAGAGTATTAGCCGATCAATGCGACGCTCACCTGCTCATAAAGGTCGATAAGTGTGTTGTCCGGCAACTTGAGGGATTCGATAGCCAGCAGCACGGAGTCCCAGTGGCCGCTCTTTATATCGGCTATGAAACTGTCGATGCTTTCCACCGTGTTGAGTGAGACGGTGGTTTCCTCCTGTAAGGTGGTCAGTGTTCGGTAGAGGTTGTTCTCCTTGAGGTACTGCATTATCAGGCGGATCACACTAGACAAGAAGGGTTAATGTTACAACCACATGCTGACTGATAATCCCACCCACAAAGCCCGCAGGCCTGTAAAGTAACCTTTTAAGTGTGAAGTAATTACAAGCATTGGAATTGTTTCCATGAGAGATAAATTGCCAGTTGCAGTCTGTGTTCAGGATTTGGTCAAATACAAGCAACAGCAATAACATTTCTGTGTGGAAGAGATTCTTTTCCATCTTGATCTTGTAAAGGGCAACGTCAGCGTTTATCACTTCTGTCACACTCTAATGATTCTGAGTGATCAACTGGACACTGAAACACTGTTTTATGTTCAAATGTGGCCATAGATTGTCTGGGAACGATCACGATCACCATGACAAGAGCAGGGACCCTGCATCATGTGGACCTTTGTCCCACTTCGCAGCCATCTGCTTGACATCTTTGCACCCCATCTCCCTCCCTGTTGTCGCTCCATCAGCATCACCCTGTAGGAGGTTTTATGGCCTTCCACTGATGCAGAAACATGGATCGGTGGCCAGGTGGCTAGATTAACATCACCCACTGATGCTCTATGCCAGTTTTTATCCTACATTGTCTCCCTTTTAACCTTCCACCGTAAAAGAAACCCACCACAAGAGGAGATTGAATTTGGCAACAATGTGTACTCCGTGCCAAATAAGTCATCAATTAAAAAGCACACCCACATCCTTGCCAGGGGTGGAGAGCCTATTAGATCAACAGGCACATGTGACACTACACAGTATGTAAAGTGGCTGCAAAACAACATGGACTCTCTCTCTCTGTCTCTCAGCATTGTTGGCCATATATGCAGCATACTGAGAACAATAAGTAGTCTATTAATAATGAAAGCTGTCAGTGACTGGATGGAAAGTGCCACAACCAATTCAACAAACGCCACATGGGTGCACAAACCATAGACAATAAACAACAACGTTATAGAAAAAGACAGACGTAAAAGCTCCATTTGGTTCGCTAGTATAGTTGCTTATTTCTTCCAAATTAAACATTTAGGCAAACACGTCATATCCCAAGAAATAACATCACAGTTTATTGTCAGAAGGAACTTTGAGAGAGACGCAAACGCCGCAAAATGATTCCACCCCGAATGAAAATCGGCGATGCCATAAACAGTAGATCTGCACAACTCAGTATCCATTACAAACGCACGCGCCTCGCTCATATTTCAGACACGCTGGTGTTTTCCTCCGCACAGTCACACGGCTGCTCTTCTCGTTACACCTGCTCTCGCCACCAAACGGTCCCTGAGAAGTCGCTATTTACCCCCCCCCCAAAAAAAACAAGAGCCAAGAGCCAAGAGCCAAGAGGAAAGCGCACTTACTCGGAGGGCTCCATCTCCGCAGCCATGCTGACGCTGTGTCTCCTGCCGCACCGGACCACAGCGGCGTGTCTGCTCGGGCTCTGCGCTCTGCGCTCTGCGCCCGCTAGAGCCACGTGAAAGTCGTCTGCCGAGCACCGCCCACCGCACGTGCTTATCTTGTGCCTCGCAGTCACAAACCCTGTGACTGCCGCTGCCACACCAGGTCTTGGAGCTATACACCCCCCCCCCTCCTCCCCCCGATATATATATATATATATATATAAAAAGAAGGGACATTTTCTGGGCACGTTGTGTCTGTCGGCTGCCACGACATCAGCAGCATCACGGACAGAGCCACCGCTCCTAACGTCCTCCAACATCACCTCAGAGCTCATCAACATGCAGATACAGAGCTGGGTGCGTCTGTGCCTCACAACCATCTGTGCCCGGAGTTGCCTAACTTAAGCCCCCCCGCCCCCGCCCCCGCCCCCGGGCCTGTAATTACACAGTGCGGGCTGTAGTGGGCTGTGAGGGTTAATCAGCTGCGATGTTCTGTGAGTGTTTATTTTCTGGCCATAGGCAAATACACCAGCTGATATAAACCTGGTAGGAGCCTCGTGAATCCATAACGGAGGCTTCATTACTTTCATTACTCTCCAAGAGAGATGACAGAACGACCTTGCCAAAGTCAATCCGGCGTCGATAACAAATCACACGCACACAAATAGATGAATAAGCCTAAACATGAGGCGATACTCTAGCCTGTAATGCAACACTCTCAACTTTCAGTCTACATGGCACTACTGTCTTGCCCACATTTTAACAGAATAAATACAAATAAAGACAAGTAGCACCTAACACTTCAAAATCTGACCATGTTAGTTATGATGCAGCACGTCAGGTGTTCATTAATAGGTGTGACCAACAGATGCGGATTAATTGGGCCACTTTGTCCCATGGAACAGCTGTGGCTGTGTCTTGCTTTGACTTGGCTTTGGGCAGAAGACGTCCACGTCGCAAGAAACTATTGACTTTCTCCTTAAAAATCATGGCAACCAAAGAGAGAGCAGCGTGCCCCTCAGGTGGGACATCAGTCATCATGAAACGTCCACCAGGCAGCTGTGATGGCCGAGTGGTTAAGGCGTTGGATTCGAAATCCAATGGGGTTTCCCCGCGTAGGTTCAAATCCTGCTCACAGCGTTGATGTCCGTAAATTATTAAGGAATTACGAGTTTCATCAACTGTAAGTTTAATGGCTGATGAAGTGAAGAACATTGATTGGCACCTGTCGGCACCTGTCGGTTGGGGGGGGGGATATATTAGGCAGCAAGGCAGCACTTTGTCCT